>CAXBUH010000066.1:30000-35000 GCA_963978895.1 Erpobdella octoculata | reverse complement strand
TTTTTATATTAGCTTCACCGTGTTTGCTTGCTTGCTTGAGCCATACGTTGGGACCTTATACCATTCAAACAACAAACACCATAAATATCACAACAGCAAAACACTAATGCTACCACAAATGCACTACTATCATAACAACCCACTACTCCCGCAAATCTTATTTTTACCATAACCGAAAACCTCACAACCACAAACATTACTTGCTACCCTAACTCTATCTTATATAAAAAGCATTCTCTATTACCACCACCACCACCATCACCACCATCCCCACCACGACCACCCCACTACCATGACCATTATGACCACCACGACCACCCTACCATGACCATCACCACCACCACCACCACCTCCACCACCACCACCACCTCCACCACCACCACCTCCACCACCACCACCACCTCCACCACCACCACCACCACCACCACCACCACCACCTCCACCACCACCACCACCACCGCTCTCATGACAACATGCGGATGAGATAATCTAGAAAACCCTTGGTGTTTCTCGTTTCGTCGTCCAATAATAGTTGATGTATTTCACTTCTTCAGAACTTCGTGTTTGGACATTCTTTTGATAATTTAAAAAAAAAAAAGAAAAAAATGAGAAAATATCGGAATTTATAAATGGGCACAGAAATGCGACCGAACACAAACTGGAACTGATAAGCGAGAAAAAATAAAGTACAGCAATAGATTGAAAGAAAAAAAAAGAAATAAAAAGAAAGAAAACAAAGAGAGAGATAAAGAGAGAGAGAGAGAGAGAGAGAGAAAAAAAGAAAGAGAAGATAGAAAAAACGAAATAAAAAAAATCGGGAAATGACATAAAAATGAGATTACAGCACAAAGAAACAAGCAGATATATATAGCAGTTCAAAACAGAACAGAAACATGGAGACGAAAAACTGCAAATAAGAAAGAATATCATTTTAGTTGTTGGAAAAAATTTAAACATGTTGCGTTTTTAGTGATTTAATTTATTAACTGATAATGAAAAATAAAATTAAAATATGACATTTTAACTCTAAATAAAAAAAAATAAAAATTTAAAAAAAAACAAAAAGTTAATAGCATGTGACATTATTTTAACTTATAACATTATTTTAACTTATGACATTATTTTAACTTATGACATTATTTTAACTTATGACATTATTTTAACTTATGACATTATTTTAACTTATGACATTATTTTAACTTATGACATTATTTTAACTTATGACATTGTTTTAACTTATGACATTATTTTAACTTATGACATTATTTTAACTTATGACATTATTTTAACTTATGACATTATTTTAACTTATGACATTATTTTAACTTATGACATTATTTTAACTTATGACATTATTTTAACTTATGACATTATTTTAACTTATGACATTATTTTAACTTATGACCTTATTTTAACTTATGACATTATTTTAACTTATGACATTATTTTAACTTATAACATTATTTTAACTTATGACATTATTTTAACTTATGACATTATTTTAACTTATGACATTATTTTAACTTATGACATTATTTTAACTTATAACATTATTTTAACTTATGACATTATTTTAACTTATGACATTATTTTAACTTATAACATTATTTTAACTTATGACATTATTTTAACTTATGACATTATTTTAACTTATAACATTATTTTAACTCTAAATAAACTAAAGGCGTGAAAAAATATACAAAAAAGTTGGCCTAAATTCAAATTCGACCAATTTCAACCACCCACCAACCGGATATCAACCAAGGATATTCTATAAAGAACTAAAACGGACACAAAATTAATTACATATTAGTTGATTGGTTACTGCCTCTATCTCTATCAACCGTCTATCTATCCATTCCAGCTTTTTCTCTCTTTGTCTCTCTCTCTCTCTCTCTCTCTCTCTCTCTCTCTCTCTCTCTCTCTCTCTCTCTCTCTTTCTCTTTATCTTTATCTTTCTGTCTCTCTCTCTCTCTCTCTCTCTCTCTCTCTCTCTCTCTCTCTCTCTCTCTCTCTCTCTCTCTCTCTCTCTCTCTCTCTCTCTCTCTCTCTCTCTCTCTCTCTCTCTCTCTCTCATCCAATTTGTTCACATATATAATTCAATCTTTTGTTTCTCCGTTAATTAATATTTTTTATCAATTTCACCTTCCGTTGTGGTCTGCTTTAATTTTTTCTGTCAGTTTTTCGTTTTATTATTGTTTTTAAAATTTGTTATTCTGGTAGAAAAACTCTTTTCTCATATAAGAATTAGTTCATTTTTATGCTTTGCAGTAATTTATAATTTAGTTATTTTTGCTAAAAGCGTTGTTCTTATTCGTATTAAAATCTCTTTCTTTTTAGTCCATAAAAACGATAATTGAAATTTAAAAACAATGAAAATCTGAAGTGAAAAAAAGAAATAAACAAAAATCCAACATGGCCGCATAAACACAATCAGATGCGTTGTTCGCTTTCTTTTTTAAATAATTTTTTGTTTTTATTTTATGTTTTATGCTCAGTAGCCATTACATTACATTTAGTATTCAAATCTGTAAAAATATTAATAGTTAGTAATTATTTTTAAATTGTATTTTTTAAAATACTTTTTTTATTTATTTTCATTTCAGTTATACAATTTTGAAATTCAGTTTCACCAAGCTACAAGTAACTCCTACCCCACCCCGGAATCCACCGCCCCCCTCCTTTTGGTCATCGTAGACATCTACGTACACATAAACACGGCTATTGTAGCTTGTTTCATTTTAACTCCTACAGTATACACGGACGCATAATTCAGATGGGATCTACAGGACATGGCGACTGCTCCGCATATTTATACCCTGTATGTAGCCAGTTGTATTTATACCCTGTATGTTGCCAGTTGTATTTATACCCTGTATGTAGCCAGTAGTCTGTCTGGGCGTTTTAAGGTAATGGATGGCTCGTAGAACACGTTACAAATGATGCAGATGCACTGGCCTTGTCTGAAAGGACGAGGAGGTGACGAAGAATAGAAAAGGGGTTGACATCTATGGGAAGGGGGTTGACATCTATGGGGGGGGGGGTAGGAAAGTGAATGATGACTCCAGTTTGGAATGTGTGTTGCTGTTGTTGACATGACGGAGATGATGGTGAACCTGTGGTTAGTCAGAACTGAGGTCTGGTTTGATTGACACAGACGAAAAGAAGAATAAGAGAAGATAAAAAAGACAAAGTTTGAAGAATGTAATAATAATAGTGAGGTGGATGTATAGCTTTAGTTCATTCATCATCATCATTGTCGTTCTCATCTTTATCATCATTGTCATCGTCATGGTCATCATCATTATCGTCGTCGTTGTCATCGTCATCGTCATCATCATCATCATCATCATCATCATCATCATCATCATCACCACCACCACCACAACCACACCATCATCATCATCATCATCATCACCATCACCACCACTACCATCATCATCATCATCATCATCATCATCATCATCATCATCACCATCATCATCATCATCATCATCATCATCATCATCATCATCATCATCATCATCATCATCTTCATCATCATCATCATCATCATCATCATCATCATCATCATCATCATCATCATCATCATCACCACCACCACCATCATCACCATCATCACCATCATCATCACCACCACCATGTGCACCATCAACAGTGTATGATTTAACGACGGCACGTCTCACATTGATGGCTGGAGAAGTACTCGGACAATGATCTTTACTTCCAGTGAGATTGGTCGCCACAGTCTCATTCTGTCTCTCCATTCAAGCATTCATCATTCTTATTCTTTCTCTCTTCTTACTTTCTCTCTCTCTCTCTGTTTCTCTCCCTCTCTGATTCTTCTCTCTCTCTCTCTTTCTCTCTTTCTCTCACTCTTTCTGTTTGTAATAATTTCTTTTGTAAACTGATCTATCGATTTACTCATTGTTTACAAAATATCTAAAATCAAGTTTCAGCAGCGAGGTCAGTATTGCTCAGTTTGTTTCTCTATTACTCACTTTCACTTTCTCTGCACGAGGATGCCCTTTTATTAACCGAGCCTGGTCATCTATTTGTCTACCTTCTCTTTTGATTGGCTCGTATATTAAGACCGGTTTTTCAAATTTTCTGACTTTCGAAAGAGTCAATTTTTGAGGTAATTTGAAAAACTGAGTTTTGAATAAATAGACAGGGTCCAAGCTGGTCGCTTTGTCTCTCTTCTTTTCTTCTCTCTCTCTTCCTCTTTTTACAATTCTTTCTCTCATTGTCTGTCAGTTTCTCTTTCTATTCTTTTTTTCCAACTCTTTCTCTTTATATTACTTTCTTTCTTCTTTTTATTGTGTTTTTTGTTTGAAATATTTAAAATGTAAAATAGACGCCTGCATAAGTTTCAAGTTGTAATTTAACCACAATACCTGACAAGCTGACAAAGCTGACAACTGCAGATTAAATTACATTCTCTCGGACAAACATTAAAATTTAAGCAAAAATATTTTTTTCTTTCTTTTTTCTTTTTGACTCAACGGCGTCGTATTTTCTCATCCTGGGAAGCAAAAAGAGAAACCAAACAAAAATAAAATGACGATGATGATGATGATGGTGGTGGTGGTGGTGATGATGATGATGATGATGATGATGATGATGATGATGATGGTGGTGGTGGTGGTGGTGGTGATGATGATGATGATGCTGATGATGATGATGATGATGATGATGATGATGATGACGATGATGACGACGACGACGGCGACAACGACGACGACGGTTGTGGTGGTGGTGGTGATGATGATGGTGGTGATGATGACAATGATGCAGCAGCTGCTGCTGATGATGATAATGATGACTAATTCTCTAAAACGACAGCATATATTATCCTACCCCCACCCACAATCTACCTATTACACTCTTCTCTTCTTTCCCCATCCCACTTTCCTTCACTCGCACACCGCCAAAACGACCACCATCCACCCGTACCGTAGCGGGCCACTTGCTTGAACGATGGCCGGTCTTATCGTTCG
>CAXBUH010000066.1:17500-25000 GCA_963978895.1 Erpobdella octoculata | reverse complement strand
TAGTAGTAGTAGTAGTAGTAGTAGTAGTAGTAGAAGTAGTAGTAGTAGTAGTAGTAGTAGTAGTAGTAGTAGTAGTAGTTGGCTATATTTATGCGTTAACGGACAAAAGATGGAATTCGATGTTTGTCCATCAATGAAGCCAAACAATGGTGACGTCACAATAATTATTTTTCCAGTTATTTTTTTTTTCATTTCCTTCCATTTTTGTGACAAACTGCATTTTCAATCAATTTATTTATTTATTTTTAAAAAATCATTTTAATATTTTAAAAGAGTTAAATAATGTTTCAAACAAAAATTATTTTTTGCTTCAACACTTTCATTCATTTTAATTTCTACAGTGCATTATTAAAGTCAAAAATAAAAAAACACAAGATTATAAAATGCACTCAAAACAAGTCAACAACTATATTAGATTAAAATTTTGATAAAACTCAATCAAAAGATTAGTTGATTTTTTTTTTATTGTTTAAAATTATGTCTGCGATATTATTGTCGATTTTGATGTAACCAAATATACCAATAGTTGTGTTTTAACTCCAATGTAACTAGGAATATTTACTAAAATAATAATAATAACATTATTATTATTAATGTCACTTTATGTCAAATTCTTATTAGAATTTGAAAATCAATTACAAAATTAAATTTTTGAAAATATAAAAAAAAAGAAACTCAAAGCGGAAACAAGACGTGTACCACGTGACACGTATTTACCATCACGCAATCGTAGCCGGAAGAAGGAAATTTCTGAAAATCGAGAATAAAAATCAATTTCTTAGTGGAGGTAATAAATAAGTTTTTTCAAAAATGGCCATGTATGGTAATAACCAGCTCCTTTGAAAATGACTGTATATGGCAATAAGGGCATGTTTATAATCCTCGTTACGGTCCTCCATCATTGTTCCCTACTGCAACTGATTGAGACAGCCATGGCCAATCCACAAATTAGTTGTTTGTCATCGCCCATGTCGTCATCGTCGTCATCGTCATAGTCATCATCGTCGTCATCGTCATAGTCATCGTCATCATCATCATCATCATCATCATCATCATCATCATCATCATCGTCATCTTCATGATCATAATCACCATGAGATCTCGGCTTGTTTTTTTTCTTCAAGTTGCCTGAGACATAAAATCAATTTTTTGGCAATAAATTCAAATATTGACGGAAATAATTTAGAAAACTTTCACAAAGACACTCAGTTTCCTTCATTTTCAACATTGTCATTGTCATCAGTTTCATCATAACCATCATTATCATCATCACCAATATCACCATCATCATTATCATCATCATCATCGTCATCGTCGTCGTCGTCGTCGGCCTCGTCGTCGTCTTCGTCACCGTTTTTATCACTATCATAATTTTGATATCCGTTATAAAACGCCTTTGGTTCACACACACATTCCTCCTTACAACAACCACACTCTCTCACCATTTTTACAACAATCATCATCACTATCACCGCCACCGATTACCCCGTAACAAGTAACCAGTACCACCAACACGCATATCCCTTAAAAAGATCTCTTTTTCATCGATGAATCGCACTTCTTTGTTTATAAAGCCTTGCATACCATTTTATCGCCCTTCTTTGTTTACATACCTTTTATCGCCCACTAGCTGGTGTGGGCGTCCGAACCTCTTAAGCTACGTCTAGCGGGTCATTAAGTGGCCGGTTCAGCCGTTTTGCATTGCTGGCAGCGTGAGACAGCCGCATAATGTTATGCAAAACTAAAGTATTTCCTTTCGCTTGTAATATTTATGCAAAACTAAAAGTATTCACTTGTTTATTTATGCGCTCGCTTTTTTTTTATAAACAACAACAAAAAGAAAATAGTAAAACAATTTTTTCTTTTTTTGAAATATAAAATAATAATAATAATAATAATAATAATAATAATAATAATAATAATAATAATAATAATAATAATAATGATAATGATAATGATAATGATAATGATAATGATGATGATGATGATGATGATGATGATGATGATGATGATGATGACGATGACGATGACGATGACGATGACGATGACGATGACGATGACGATGATGATGATGATGATAATAATAATAATAATAAAGTGATTTTATTGGCTCTTTTGTGAAAGATTTGTCGATACTGCAAACAGATGTTTCTCTGATAGATTCGCTACTTGTGCCAGACAATTACATCAGCTGTTCCAGATGTCTGGAAAATCACCAGCACTTCCCGTAGGTACTTTGTCTGCCGATATCTGTCTGTAGAGAGCTGCTCCGGAACCTGCGTGCGTCCTTAGAAATTCTAATTCAACTTCTCAGAACTGTTTCTGGTTCTTTTTTTTTCAATTTTTTCCCAAAGGAAGGGTCACGTGAAAGTATGAACTTTTGAACTAAAATCGTTAAAATATTGTTTTCCATTCATAACGTTTATGTGAAAAAAACCAAATTGAAAACATTTTAATTAACAAAGATAAAAGGACACTAACACAGTGATTACTATGATGATGATGATGATGATGATGATGATGATGATGATGATGATGATGATGATGATGATGATGATGATGATGATGATGATGATGATGATGATGATGATGATGATGATGATGATGATGATGATGATGATGATGATGATGGTGATGGTGATGGTGATGGTGATGGTGATGGTGATGGTGATGATGATGATGATGATGATGATGATGATGATGATGATGACGATGACGACGATGAGGACGATGACGATGACGATAACGATGATGACGATGACGATGATGACGGTAACGATGATGATGATGATGATGATGATGATGACGATAGTGAATACTCGAAACGTCGCACTGAACGTTGTTACAATGCAAACACGAGGACGTCAACACGACCGCTGTTACATTGATCGGAATATAAATATGATCGCATTTACAGTTGAAGAGATGACGACGATGGTAATGATGATAGTGACGATGGTGATAACGATTGTGATAACAATTATGATGATGGTGATGGTTATGATAATGATGATGGTTGGGGAGAAGGTGATGTTGACTGTGATGATGCTGGTTGTAGTGGTGGTAGTGATTGTGACAGTAAAGATGCCAATGAAAATGGTGGTGATGGTGACTGCAGTGACAATATAGCTTGTATGGGCAGTGTAATGCGTGGGAGTTTGTTGTCGCCTGCCCACCACTGGTCACCGACGGGAGTATCGTTGTGTGGCTCAATTGAATTTTCTCTCTAAAAAAACAGTTTTTAGGTTAAAAAAAAACGAGAAAAATAAGAAAAAGCTTAAATAAATAAAATTTAAAAAAATGTCGATAGAAAAAGTTTTGTTGTTGCATCTGTTGAAGAGAAACAAACTAAATTAATGAAACACCTCAAAAGAAGTAAATTGGAATTGAATTTAAAATGCCCGATGTTCGGCAGTAAGTAAGAAAACAAAACACGATTTAAGAGGAAAATCGTAGAGGTGTGTAGTGTAGTGTTGGTGTATAGTGTGGGTGTGTAGTGTTGGTGTGGATGTAGGTGTTATTAGTGCATGTAAAAGAGAGAGAGAGAGATATAGAAGAGAAGATTGAAAAGTACACAAGAGGAAAAAGAAATTAAAGATAACAGATGAATGAAAGAAGAAAAAAAACAGAAATAAAAAAAGAAGAAGAGAAAGACTAACGAAAACATAATTTAAAAAAAAATAACTGAAATACTTATAAATGATTTTATCAATTTATTTTTAAAATAGTTATGATGGAATATTGAGACGTGTCCAGACGTTTTAAAAATATCAAGAAATATCCAGACAGATTTAGAAATATTTAGACATATTGAGAAATAACAAAAAATAATAAGAAATATGGAGACATATTAAAAAAATATCAAGAAATATGAAGAAATATGGAGACATATTAAAAAATATAAAGAAATAATAAGAAATATGGAGACATATTAAAAAATATAAAGTAATAATAAGAAATATGGAGACATATTAAAAATATAAAGAAATAATAAGAAATATAGAGACAAATTAAAAAATATCAAGAGATATGAAAAAATAGCGGAGAAAAGCGGAAGAATGTAAGCAGCACGTCACGTGGTCGAACACGGCGGGGTACAATCCACTTTCCTTCAATATCAACAAGATTAGTATGGAGATGTCTTCTATTTATTATTATTAATCTTATTATTATCATCATCATTATTCTTATTATTTTTATTATTTTTATTATTTTTATTTTTGAGAACGAAAGAAGCAGAAAAAATGGAATAAAGAGCGGAAGGTGGAATGATATGGAAAAAATTTATAACGCGGAGAAATGGAAGAGGGGCGGTAAAAGAAACTGTCAGAAACATTTAAGCACATAAAATAAATCCGGAGAGAAAAAACGAGAGAAAGAGAGAAAGAAAGAGAGAGAGAGAGAGAGAGAGAGAGAGAGAGAACGAGAGATATAAATAGTGATATAAAAATGCTGCCAGAAAGATAGAAAAAGAGAGCTTAAAAAAGCATACAAATCAATTATATAATAATTCATTTTGTTTTCCTTTTTGGTTCAAACAAACCTGTGCAATTTTGTAACTAATTTATTCATAAAATTCCTGTTTTTTTTTGTCAATCAATCACGTAATTCACCGTCACAGTCAACGAATCATGTCATTTAGCGTCACTGTCAACCAATCAACTGTCACATGACACGACATCAAGGAACACAAAGAAAAAAAAGAAAAACATTTTGTTTCCTTTGTTCATTCTAGCTGTTGGTTTTATGCAGAAGTACTACTACATTAGTAGTAGTTTTGTGTAAGTACTAGTATTAGCAGATGTAGTGGTAGTGCAAGTAGTAGTTGTAGTGGTTATGGTAGTCGCTAGTGGTAGTGCAAGTGGTTGTTGTAGTGGTTATGGTAGTCGCTAGTGGTAGTGGTAGTAGTAGTGGTGGTGGTGGTGGTAGTGGTAGCAGTAGCAGTGGTGGTGGTGGTGGTAGAGGTACGGAGTGGTAATAGTATTGTTGTTGTTTACTTGCTCTAAAATGAACAGAAGTCCCATTAAACCTCCAATCAGATTGCATATATTTCACTTATTCATTTAAACAAACGGTTAGCTTCGACGTGTGACCTCCTGACCTTTAACCTTTTGGTTATTCATAATTTAAATATTTTCCTTTTTTTATTTTTCAATTTTCTACGCTTTATTTTTCTGGCATTTGTTTTTGGTTTTGTACTTCAGTTTATTCATTTTTTTCCGTTTATCTATCTATCTGTCTATCTATCTATCAATCCGCCCGTCCATCTATCTCCTAATCTATCCGTCCATCTAACAATCCGTCCGTCCACCTACCAATCCGTCCGTCCATCTATCGATCCATCCGTCCATCTACCAATCCTTCATCGTTCATCTACCAATCCATCCGTCCATCTACCAATCCATCCGTCCATCTATCGATCCATCCGTTCATTTACCGATCCATCCGTCCACCGACCAATAATACATCCATCCATGAACTAATACACGCTTATATATCAGCTAATGTGTACTCTATCAGCCCACGGAGGGTTGGTTGGCAACATCGGTTGTTATTTTTACACATTCAGCCGCATCTTCCACATTTTCCACCATCGTTTTTCCTCTTCATTCACGCTCTTCTCTTCCATGGGAAAAACACAAGCATCTGCTACAAGAGCAGAAACTTCAGATAAGAAAAATAAATTTCTTAACTACGATTAATATTTAGTTTATTTTATTTTTTTAAAACTTGTATTTTTCCTAGCTAATCTCATATCTGCTGATTTGTTTATGGCAACCGCTAGGCCCAGTGGCAACTCCGTAGCGGCTGGCAGTGCGGTAGAAGTAGTTGGGTGGTGACAGCGATGGGCCATGTAACGATTTTTTTATTCATAATGAAATAGTTATCGATTCAAAGCGCTTGCTCAGTGACATGTTTATGAAGTCAGATAAGGGAGAGGGGCGCACAGTCGGGCATAGAAATCAAATTCCGCGCCGGGTCAGAGGTCAGGCGAGAACAAAGAACATGTAGAAGAAAATGGCGGCTGCGAAGCAAAAGAAAAGAAAAGAAAAGAAAAAGGAAAAAGAAAAATGGAGACTTTTTGTTCTGGGGTTGTTTTAAATAAAATAAGTCATTAATTAGAGCCAGGGAGACATGTAAGAGATTTTTTTCTGTTCTTCTTATCCAGCACCTCCATCTCTCTCTCTCTCTCTCTCTCTCTCTCTCTCTCTCTCTCTCTCTCTCTCTCTCTCTCTCTCTCTCTCTCTCTCTCTCTCTCTCTCTCCCTCTCCCTCTCCCTCTCTCTCCCTCTCTCTCTCTCTCTCTCTCTCTCTCTCTCTCTCTCTTTCCATCTTTCCATCTCATTTCTCTCTTCTCTTTCTATCTCTCACTCTTTTCTTTTTTGTCTTACATTTAAATTACGCCGACTCGCTCCTCTCTTGTTTTATTGATGTTCTTCTTCTGTTTTAGACGTTCGTGCTTCTATGTTACACTGGTCATCTTTCTATATCTGCTTTCTATCCCTCTCTCTCTCTCTCTCTCCCTCTCTCTTTCTCCCTTTTTCCCTCTCTCTCTCTTTTTCCCTCTCTCCCTCTCTCTCACTCTCTCCCTCTCTATATTTTTTTCTTTTTCGATCTCTTTCATTTCTCTTTTTCATTTATACCTAGTGGTAGTGGTGCTGGTAGTGATAGTAACAGAAAGGATGCTTAATGACAATGGTGTGGATAATAAGAGTATTTTAAAACTATATTATATTTATTTATTTTTCTTTTTAAATGTTGAACGTGCTACAATGGTTTGTAAGTGCCGTGAGTGGTAATTGGTTAGTTAGTTAAGTGGTGTCCATGAATAATTGACCAGCAATTTGTAGGCAGATAGTAAACTTCACTTTAATGACACAATTATGATCGCATAGTTCAAAGGCTAGATTGTCCTCTATGTCTCGGTGCGTTTGCGAATTCGTCTTTGTATCTATTAGTGGTTTCCTTTGTATTTGTATCTATGGATTGTTTCCTATGATGTTTGTATTAAAGAACGGTTTCATGTGTGTTTCTATCTATAAAGTGGTTTCTTATGAGTTTATTTCTACGCAATAGTTTTTTAAGTTATTTTTTTTTAAATATTTTTTTCGATTTCATAAAACTCGTTGTAATAAGTGAAAACAAAAAAAGAAAGAAAACGAAAGCTCAAGAAAAAATGAGTGAAAAACAGAGTAAAAAAGAAGAAAAAAGAGAAAAATAAAACAAAGATTAAGAGGAACAGCCAAAAGGAAAAAATGAAAAATAACAGATATTACGGAGGCAGAAGTTTATGAATGTAGATAAAACACGGCAGATAAAAAGTGATTGGAGAGAAAGAGAAAGAGAGTGAAAGAGAGAGAAGGGGAAAGAGAAGTAGAGAGAGAAGGGGAGAGAGAGAGGGAAGGAGGAAGAGGGAGAGGAAGAGGGAGAGGGAGGAAAAAAGGAATGAAAAGAAAAATGTAGGCTGATGAGCGGGTCCATGGGAGGACCGGGTGGAAAT
>CAXBUH010000066.1:7500-12500 GCA_963978895.1 Erpobdella octoculata | reverse complement strand
CATCCATCCATCCATCCATCCATCCATCCATCCATCCATCCATCCATCCATCCATCCATCCATCCATCCATCCATCCATCCATCCATCCATCCATCCATCCATCCATCCATCCATCCATCCATCCATCCATCCATCCATCCTTCACTCTGATGAGCAATCATTCAAACGTGCATTCTCAATCAATCAAGGAAATACATCGAGTGTGCAGACGTGACGAAACCATCAAAGTTTCTAACGCCTGAAAATATAAGAAAAGAAAGCTAACAGTGTAAAAAAAAGAAAGCCAAAAATATCAGAAAAGCCAAAATATAACAAATATAGAAAAAATGTTAAAAAATAAAGACAAAAATAAAAATATCAGTAAAGGAAGCCAAAAATATAGAAAAAGAAAGCCAAAATATTAAAAAAAAGCCAAAATATAAAAAAAATGAACAAAAAAATTAAAGAAAGCCAAAAATATAAAAAAAAAGAAAACCAAATATTTAAGAGAGCCGAAAATATAAGGAAAAAAAGCTGAAAATAACAAAAACTGTCGCTAAAAAAACAAAATGCTTTTATTTTCGTTTTTCTCCAATCTGATTTTCTCGTACCTACGTCTGTGATTGCGTCTGTGTCTTACTCTTAGCACCCGTGTGCCTTGGTATGTTTGTTTGTGCGTGTGTGTGTGTTTGAGAAAAAAATTGAGAGAGAGAGAGAGAGAGAGAGAGAGAGAGAGAGAGAGAGAGAGTCAGACAGTTAGAGAGAAAGAAGATAAAAAAGATTCAGCTTCCACCGCCCCGATGAGGATATGTGGCTTTGAACGCAGTGTCTGACAGTAGAAAATCTCTCTCCTCTTTCTCTATTCCTCTCTCTCTCTCTTTTCTTTTTCTGTTTACTTTAATGTTCGTGTTTTTTACTTCATCTTATTCCGTTTTATTTGTTTCTGTTTTGTACTGCTGTGTTTTTCTGCATCTCTTTTTTTTTTTTAAACTTAATTGTTATTTAAATACTTGTTTTGTTTTTTCATGTTTCCATACATGTCGTTTATCACTTTACACGCCCATTCAACTCTTCTTTCGACCCATCCCGTCCCATCTCGTCCCATTCCTTCTTTTTCTGACCATTTTTCCTTTCTGACCAACCTGCTCTCTCCTCTCTCTCTCTCTCTTTTTCTCTTTTCCTTCCCTAAAGCTGTGCGACGCCAGTGGCGCGACAGGATCAGAACCGTAAACATGCTTATCACGGACCAACGATGCTACCACAAAGCCGTTTAAATTAATCGAACGTCTCGGTTGGAAGCTGTGATTCATAAGATTTATACTATTTATATAGGGACCATCTCACAAAACGTTTTCAAATTATTAAAGTTAACAAGAGTGCGTTTTAAAGTGTAGAATAAAAGTCGTTGGATGTTGTGTGTGAAGGTAGTAATGTTTAAGTTAAGTGTAGACTGTAATGTAGTGTTGTGTAGTGTTGTGTAGTGGGGTGTGGTGTGGTGTGGTGTGGTGTGGTGTGGTGTGGTGTGGTGTGGTGTGGTGTGGTGTGGTGTGGTGTGGTGTGGTGTGGTGTGGTGTGGTGTGGTGTAGTGTAGTGTAGTGTAGTGCAGTGTAGTATTGAGTAATCTGGCATAGTTTAGTACCGTATTTTTCCACATACAACGCGCATCTATGAAGGCCTCTCCAGGCATTAAAAAAGACGTAGTTTTATAAATAAACAGACCTTGATTGGTAAAATGTGTTATATATATATATATTATTTAAAATACATTTTGCGTATTTACATTTTCTGATTAATAGAGTAACATTCTTTTTTATGACTTTTCCGCGTTATATGCGTAAACTAAAATGACGGTAGTGTAGTATGGAGTAGATATTTATATTACGATATAGTGGAGTATAGTGTAGTATGGAGTAGTTATTTATATTGCGATATTGTGGAGTAAAGTGTAGTATGGAGTAGTTATTTATACTGCGATATAGTGGAATATAGTGTAGTATGGAGTAGCTGTTTATATTGCGATATTGTGGAGTATACTGTTGTATGGAGTAGTTGTTTAGTAAATTGCATTCTGATGTAGTATTGTTTAGTGTATTATGGAATAGACTTATTAATTTTTTGTAGAGTTTAGTGCATCACAATGTAGTCAAGTATTCAGTATAAAAAAATAAAAACAAACTAAGGTATCCTGTTTTATGTAGCTTAGGTGAGAGAGGTTTGAAAGTAGTTTGGATGAGTTAGAGAGTAATTCTGCAGAGTACTCTGCTGATAATAACTAATTATCAGTCTGTGTTTCTGTTGGTTACTTTAATAATATGTACATTTTATGGTTCAAAAATAATGCCGCCTAGAGTTTCTACGGGCATATAAAATCAATAAATTAAAAAAAAAGTTAAATTAAGAAAAACCTTAGTATGATGATAATATGTGGTGTGACAGTACAAACACACTGACGGACAGACACTCGCAAGCATCCAAAAAACCACACACACACCCACACACATAAACACACACACACACATACATACACACACATACACACACATACACACACATACATACAAACACACATACACACACATACACACACGTACAAACACACATACACACACACACACACACGTAATTCTGTGACGCTCTTCCAGACGAAAATGTGTAGCACTTCGGGTCACCTCCCTGAAGACGATGATGGCACTGGAAAAAAAATTCCTTTTCCATGGAAAAGAAAAAAAACGTCTAAGTGATGGAGACTTGCTGCCTCAGGATCAAAATTGATGATTATCAGTCGGTAAGAGATCCATCGAGAGTTGAAGAAGACACTCAACTTCCTTCCATTTTCGATTCCACCGTGCTTTCCAGCAGTCCACGCTAGGGACTAATGTCAAGGTCATGAGCTGTGCAAATTGGCGACATTTTTGCCAGAGGTTTTCATCGCCGCAACGTTCGTTCTTGCTTGCCATCGGCCGCGTAAAGAAGAAGTTCATTTCCTTGTCGGTTTCTTGTGTGCGATTTGAACGACGTTGTGTCGTCAATTTTCTGACCTGTTTGGATGAAATATGACTTGTAAGCTTTCGCTGTAATTATTTTTGACCGGCGCCTCCTTTGTGTGTCGTCATCATCATCATCATCATCATCATCATCATCATCATCATCATTACCATCATCATCATCATCATCATCATCATCATCACCACCATCATCATCATCATCATCATCATCATCATCATCATCATCATCATCATCATCATCATCATCATTATCATTACCATCATCATCAACATTATTATCACCATCATCATAACCACCACCACCATCATCATCACCACCACCATCTTCATCGTCATCATCATCATCACCACCACCATCTTCATCGTCATCATAGTCACCATTTTCTATTCTCTCCTTTTTAATATTTTTTCTTTCTTTCTCTCTTTCATCCTTTCTTGCTCGTTCATTTTTTAAAATAACTTTTCTGATTGAAATACATTATGTTTTCTTTTTCATCTCAAAGCACAGTTTTTTTTTCTTCCATCACTACCCACGGAGCAAGCACAGTACCAGCCACGAAAGGCATCCAGTTATTCCAGTTATCCAGTCCTCGTTGTTCCCGTTCCAGACACTCAGATCGGCTGCACACAGGCGTTCAAGCAGATGTGATTATTCCATCTCTCCATATTTCCATTCCCCAATCCCCTTCCCCATACGTCACTCCATTCACCATTTTTTCTTCACACTTCACCCCCCCCCCCTCCCCCCCCCTCCAGCCCATCCTTGTTTTTCATCCCCACCCCGCTTCCTTGAACAATTTTACGTGTTGACATAATAATGATAAACACTGAATTTGATATTAGATTAAACAAGATTTTATCCTCCAAACCGATTAGTTTAATTTTTGTCATTTTTGTTTATTTACAACTAAGTGAGCAATTAAGCTATAAAAAATTTAAAGATTTAAATTTTAAGTGAACCTTTAAGCTGTAAAAAAATTTAAAGATCTAAATTTTAAGTTAATTTCTTTCTCTTTTTCTTTGCCTTTCTGTTTCTTCTTATTTTTCTTTCTTTCTCTCTGTCTGTTAGTCATATCTGATTCCTTACTCGATATTTTCCTCAATTTTCTTGGATCTCTTCTTGTTAATCTCTGCTTTCTTCTTAAATCGCTGTCCTGTGCTAATCCCCGCAAGACGAATGGCTTTACAACCTTTCTCCAGCTTTTCTTGATTTTAAAAAATAAACAGTAAATATAAAAAAGCACCATATCAAAGCATAGTAATAATAATAATAATAATAATAATAATAATAATAATAATAATAATAATAATAATAATAATAATAATAATAATAATAATAATAATAATAATAATAATAATAATAATAATAATAATAATAATAATAATAATAATAATAATAGTAATAATAATAATAATAATAATAATAATAATAATAATAATAATAATAATAATAATAATAATAATAATAATAATAATAATAATAATAATAATAATAATAATAATAATAATAATAATAATAATAATAATAATAATAATAATAATAATAATAATAATAATAATAATAATAATAATAATAATAATAATAATAATAATAATAATAATAATAATAATAATAATAATAATAATAATAATAATAATAATAATAATAATAATAATAATAATAATAATAATAATAATAATAATAATAATAATAATAATAAAAATAATAAAAATAATAATAATAATAATAATAATAATAATAATAATAATAATAATAATAATAATAATAATAATAATAATAATAATAATAATAATAATAATAATACTAATAATAATAATAATAATAACAATAATAATAATAATAATAATAATAATAAGCCATAAAAACATAATAAAAATAGCAATTTTAAAGGTTAAAAGGTGAACAAATGTTTTTTTGGATGCGAGAAATTGCTCCACTGAGTGGAATGTTCCCAGGAAGACGAATTATTCGAATGAACGTCTTTTTTGCGGATGATTTAAGAGGCCGTTTGAAT
>CAXBUH010000065.1:0-71871 GCA_963978895.1 Erpobdella octoculata | reverse complement strand
GCGTACTCGCCAAACCTGGCGAATTTGTATTTAGCTGAATTAGATGAATTCATTAAATCCTTCCCTCATTCATTCTTTTATGGTCGGTATATTGACGACATCTTCTTGGTGTGGCGAGGTGATAAAAATTCCTTTGTTGAATTGATTCCGGAAATTAATGGTTTGATCCCAGGCATCAATATCGAGTTCAACTTTGAACAGGAAACTGGTATAGAGTTTCTAGACCTCCTGGTGTCCCGTGACGAAGCCGATAAATTAATTTATAGGCCCCACTTTAAAGAAACTAACAGGTTTCAGTATCTTCACATCCGTTCACATCACCCACGACACACGTACGCTGGTATTGCTAAATCTCAATTCAATAGATATTTTCGGCTTTCATCCTCACCCGAATTTTATCGAGATACCTGCCTACTTCTATGCCACAAATTAAAAAAACGTGGTTACAGCATCATAAAGACGAAAAAACTCATCAGAGAAGTTGCCGACAAACTCAACGGTACCAAGAACACCATCTCCCAGCAGTCCAATCCTCTCGCCAAGAAAACAACAATCCTCCCGGTGATCACCAGCAATGATAAATTCTCCCAAGATTTTTTCAGAATCATTAAAAGAAACCTGGAGAATAATCCGTGCATCCCGAAAGACACACGCCCAGTACGAGCATGCACGACAGAAAAAAGTCTATTAAGAAAACTTTTCCGTTACTGGTGATCTACCATTCAAGTCCAAGATTTTTTAACATTTTATTTCAACGGTTTTGTGAAAATTTAACCTCGATTTGAATGTTTGTACATACGGGTTATTATGTGACATAATTTATTTACATTCCTGGCACTTTCCATTTTCTTCATGTGTCATGAGAATAATTCCATTTAATTATGTACGGATCTTAGAAATTTCCATAATAATTTTTTTAACTTTTTGATGGAATTAATTAATTTTTAATCAACGATTATACGAACTTTTATCGTTGGTTTTAATGTACATAAGCATGTCATAAAAATAATGTCATTAATTTTACAACTTTTTTGATTGTATGACTTCATAGTTTTCAATTTTTGAAATGTAGATTATTTGCTTACATGCCTTTCTGTTGGTCATGATAATAATTCCATCTCAACATTTTTTATGGAATTAATTAATTTGTTATCAACGATGGTATGAACTTTTATCGCTGGTTTTAATGTACCTAAACATGTCCTGAAAACAGTTTCATTAATTTTGTACAAATTTTACAACTTTTTGATTGTATGACTTAACAGTCTTTAATGTTTGAAGTACAGATGACTATAATTATTTGCTTTACTTCTTTTCGATTTGTCAACTTGTAAATTGTATGACTGTTATGTGCCTGGTACCTTCCATTTTTATATGTGTGTTTCATTTGACTTTATACGGAATTTACAATTTTCCGTAATAATTTTTTATAATTATTTCAGTCCAATTTATTATAAAATTATTATCGTTGATTTTATTAACTTTTATCGTTGACTGTAATGTACTGTAGTATACTCGTCATCATGAATATTCATTAACATGTAGCATCCAATAGAATCTCACCTTTGGATGAACTTTTCAGAACAACCTATCGTTGTAGATTTGCATGTATGGTATACTTTTAGCGCGTGATTCTGTGTATAAATAGCACCTTGAAATGTAGTAATTTTATCATTTGAGTTTCCTCACCGAGTAAGCTGTTTTGATCATTTGGTTAACTTGTGACTTTTGCAATTCTTATGCAATATTGATTATGCAAATGTAACGCGTGCTAGTGATTTTTTATGAATTTACGCAGTTTTTACGTGGACATGTGTCAATTTGCAAAATTTTGTTATTTTTAATGCTATTGACGCTTTTGAATGTATCATATTCTCATGGATGATTAATTAATGATGTCGTCTGTTACTTTGCGTATATCACGTGAATTTTTTCTCATACTATTTTTGTATTTTACCTCTTGTAGATATTTTCCTCCTGTTGCTCCTGAAGAAGAGAACGTTGTTCTCGAAACGTTGGGCAAATCTATTAAAAAGTCGCGTGAGCAAATTGGTTGTTTTTGTTTTTTCAGTCGCTTGGCAAGGTCTTTTTGTCGCGGTTTTCGTGCCGGACATCTCTTATCCTAACCCTAACGATCGAGACTGGGCTGTTTTTACGTAGGATAGCTAGTTTGTTTGCTTTGCTTTTTAGTAGTATGGGGAATTTCAAGAGGCCACGATCTCCAGAGAGTCGTGATAATGATCGCAATAATAATAATAATAATAATAATAATTATAAGAAACGATCATATAAGAAAAATAACAACAATAATTATACGAATAATTATGATAACAGCGATAGGAATAAGAATAATTATCGCAATAATAATTATACGAATAACAATAGCGATAGAAATAATAATCATCGCAATAAGGATAATAAGAATAGCAATGAAAATAAGAGAAATTATAATAAAGATAGGCGTAATAGAAATAGCAGCGATAACAATTACACTCGCAGTAAAAAACCTGTTAATGCTAGTAGGAATCCTACGCACTCTAAAATTAACAATAGTCCCCAGGACAATGCAGAATTTTCTTTGCTTCCAAAAGAGCAGCATTCGCAGCTGTTGGAATTTGTTAATGCAACCATTGATTTATGGAATTTAAGTGCAGCTAAACCTCACTGGCTAGATAGTGAATTGATGAATTTTGAAACTAAGGTTCTAAACACCGCAGCTATTGTTAAACCGCCTTGTATAGAAACGGTTGTGCAACCGATTTATCTAAATCTCTTTAATAATGCTCTTAGAGAAGCACGATTGTATACTTTACAATCGCTTGATCAGAAAATTGCAGAAGTCACCAGCCTCCTAGCGAACTTGCCGCACGCAGAAGTTATCCACTGCAACAAACCTTTCTTTAAGAAAATGCTGCTTGCTAAGATTAAGACGCGACGGTCGCTGGACCAGGAAGTTTTCTCTGAATGGCTTAAAGTTAATGTCTTTGATGTTATTCAAAACAATGTTTCAATAGTGGCACCTCCTCCTAGTGCACGCACTGTGCGTGAAACCACGCATCAAGCAGATCCTCGCATTAGAGACTTAGAAAGCCAGGTAGCGCGCCTCACGCGAATAATTGAAAACTTTTCTAAAAATACTCATCGTTCGCCTCAAGACTCAGTGAGAAATCAAGATAGTTTTGTCGCAATGATATGTGGTGATAATGCACAGAGTAATTCAGTTACTAATAGCTTTAACTTGTCAGTCTCAGCGGAAAATGAGGTCCCACAAAACTCAGGTATAAGCATTGGTAATATTTCCAATATTCTAGAGTCTTCGCCTGTTAGTGAAAATAATAATTCACAGCGTAGATCTTTTGTCCAGTTAGAACGCTCGCCTGCCATAATTAATGTTGAAAACGAGCACACGCACGCCACACGTGCGTCACGCAAGACTCGCAGCCCAGCCGAGCAAATTATAATTGATCGGCTAGCAAAAAATCTTACAATGAAAGTGACGTTCTGTAGTAAATTCTACAAAGATAACACTAGTAAGTTTATGGAATATAAGACTGTGGGAAGCCATTTTAAAGTAGCTTTTGCGCCCCCGCAGAATCCTGACCAACCCTCTACTCCAGCGGGCCATCAAGCCCCAATTTTGTGTGTTGTTAAGGAGCCAGTCTGCTACCGGAATCTACCGGAAAGCTTAGTCACACGAGTTGTAGCAGCTCAGCCTGAAGATTTGAAAGCTGAGTTGAGACGCCTGCCAGTCAATGACCGCTTGGCGATATTTTACAAAGCACTTAAGAGTAGGCGTGATGACATACGCTGCACGCGCACGGCACATCCATGCGCATTACTCAATCCTTCTTTTTTATAAGTTCTTTCGCCCGCTCCGATAGCGTAGAGTTATGTTTTAATTTCAGCAATATAACTCTGTCTAGCCATCAACTAAAGCTATTGGAACTGGGCACTTCATTTACAATGAGCCATAGCTCAATAAGTAAAGAAATATTTCTTAAAAACTACCGTTATATCAAACGGCGTATTTCATTGATTGACTTTTTTGAAAACAATCCATTATCTAAAAAGTTTGTGTCCAATAAGGCTAGGTTCCCATTTATTAAAAGTGAATGGACCCCAGCTAGTGTACTCCTGACTGATACCACACGGGAGAACCTTAGGCAAATAGATGAGGATACCGATAAATTAATCAGTAAATTCTCTAAGTCCAATAAGTCAAATAAAATTAGTAGTGGGAACAAACCCAACATAAATGACATAGAAAAAGAAGCTTTTATGTCGCTGAAAGACACGGAGAGCGTAATCATTAGGAAAGCTGATAAAAGCAATGTGTTTGTGATCCTTGACAAAAAAAACTATATTGATGAATGCACACAGCAACTCAGTAACGCGAATTTCTATCGCAAACTTAATGACGGCCTTGACAGCGCTAATAACATTAAACACATTCTCAGCGTCTGTAAAATACAGGGCATATTCCCGGATAAGTTGCTGAATTATTTAGCGCCCCCTCCGGATGCCAAGGATAGAAGATTCTATACGCTTCCTAAAATTCATAAGCCCCGTGCAAAGTGGTTTAACGAGAACACGCCACCTGGGCGCCCAATTGTCTCTGACGTAGGGTCCATCGATAATAAAATTAATGTATTCTTAGACTTTGTGCTGAAAAATCTTCTTTCTGGAGTCCCGGCTGTCATACGGGATTCGTTTGATTTTATAGATAAATTGTCTAAGTCAGTCGAATCATTGCAAAATTGTCTATTAATTACAGGTGATGTAGCCTCTTTATATACTAATATGGATAATTCCCGTAGCTTAAAAATTGCTAGGAGCTTCTTACGTAAGTTCCAAGAGGTTACTAATAACGAACACAAATATAGTGATAGGCAGATTTCGATGATTATTGCTCTGTTGGACCAATCCCTGAATTTCAATGATTTCTTGTTTAATGATGAGAGATATTTGCAGGTTAATGGTTGTGCTATGGGTAAGGCGTACTCGCCAAACCTGGCGAATTTGTATTTAGCTGAATTAGATGAATTCATTAAATCCTTCCCTCATTCATTCTTTTATGGTCGGTATATTGACGACATCTTCTTGGTGTGGCGAGGTGATAAAAATTCCTTTGTTGAATTGATTCCGGAAATTAATGGTTTGATCCCAGGCATCAATATCGAGTTCAACTTTGAACAGGAAACTGGTATAGAGTTTCTAGACCTCCTGGTGTCCCGTGACGAAGCCGATAAATTAATTTATAGGCCCCACTTTAAAGAAACTAACAGGTTTCAGTATCTTCACATCCGTTCACATCACCCACGACACACGTACGCTGGTATTGCTAAATCTCAATTCAATAGATATTTTCGGCTTTCATCCTCACCCGAATTTTATCGAGATACCTGCCTACTTCTATGCCACAAATTAAAAAAACGTGGTTACAGCATCATAAAGACGAAAAAACTCATCAGAGAAGTTGCCGACAAACTCAACGGTACCAAGAACACCATCTCCCAGCAGTCCAATCCTCTCGCCAAGAAAACAACAATCCTCCCGGTGATCACCAGCAATGATAAATTCTCCCAAGATTTTTTCAGAATCATTAAAAGAAACCTGGAGAATAATCCGTGCATCCCGAAAGACACACGCCCAGTACGAGCATGCACGACAGAAAAAAGTCTATTAAGAAAACTTTTCCGTTACTGGTGATCTACCATTCAAGTCCAAGATTTTTTAACATTTTATTTCAACGGTTTTGTGAAAATTTAACCTCGATTTGAATGTTTGTACATACGGGTTATTATGTGACATAATTTATTTACATTCCTGGCACTTTCCATTTTCTTCATGTGTCATGAGAATAATTCCATTTAATTATGTACGGATCTTAGAAATTTCCATAATAATTTTTTTAACTTTTTGATGGAATTAATTAATTTTTAATCAACGATTATACGAACTTTTATCGTTGGTTTTAATGTACATAAGCATGTCATAAAAATAATGTCATTAATTTTACAACTTTTTTGATTGTATGACTTCATAGTTTTCAATTTTTGAAATGTAGATTATTTGCTTACATGCCTTTCTGTTGGTCATGATAATAATTCCATCTCAACATTTTTTATGGAATTAATTAATTTGTTATCAACGATGGTATGAACTTTTATCGCTGGTTTTAATGTACCTAAACATGTCCTGAAAACAGTTTCATTAATTTTGTACAAATTTTACAACTTTTTGATTGTATGACTTAACAGTCTTTAATGTTTGAAGTACAGATGACTATAATTATTTGCTTTACTTCTTTTCGATTTGTCAACTTGTAAATTGTATGACTGTTATGTGCCTGGTACCTTCCATTTTTATATGTGTGTTTCATTTGACTTTATACGGAATTTACAATTTTCCGTAATAATTTTTTATAATTATTTCAGTCCAATTTATTATAAAATTATTATCGTTGATTTTATTAACTTTTATCGTTGACTGTAATGTACTGTAGTATACTCGTCATCATGAATATTCATTAACATGTAGCATCCAATAGAATCTCACCTTTGGATGAACTTTTCAGAACAACCTATCGTTGTAGATTTGCATGTATGGTATACTTTTAGCGCGTGATTCTGTGTATAAATAGCACCTTGAAATGTAGTAATTTTATCATTTGAGTTTCCTCACCGAGTAAGCTGTTTTGATCATTTGGTTAACTTGTGACTTTTGCAATTCTTATGCAATATTGATTATGCAAATGTAACGCGTGCTAGTGATTTTTTATGAATTTACGCAGTTTTTACGTGGACATGTGTCAATTTGCAAAATTTTGTTATTTTTAATGCTATTGACGCTTTTGAATGTATCATATTCTCATGGATGATTAATTAATGATGTCGTCTGTTACTTTGCGTATATCACGTGAATTTTTTCTCATACTATTTTTGTATTTTACCTCTTGTAGATATTTTCCTCCTGTTGCTCCTGAAGAAGAGAACGTTGTTCTCGAAACGTTGGGCAAATCTATTAAAAAGTCGCGTGAGCAAATTGGTTGTTTTTGTTTTTTCAGTCGCTTGGCAAGGTCTTTTTGTCGCGGTTTTCGTGCCGGACATCTCTTATCCTAACCCTAACGATCGAGACTGGGCTGTTTTTACGTAGGATAGCTAGTTTGTTTGCTTTGCTTTTTAGTAGTATGGGGAATTTCAAGAGGCCACGATCTCCAGAGAGTCGTGATAATGATCGCAATAATAATAATAATAATAATAATAATTATAAGAAACGATCATATAAGAAAAATAACAACAATAATTATACGAATAATTATGATAACAGCGATAGGAATAAGAATAATTATCGCAATAATAATTATACGAATAACAATAGCGATAGAAATAATAATCATCGCAATAAGGATAATAAGAATAGCAATGAAAATAAGAGAAATTATAATAAAGATAGGCGTAATAGAAATAGCAGCGATAACAATTACACTCGCAGTAAAAAACCTGTTAATGCTAGTAGGAATCCTACGCACTCTAAAATTAACAATAGTCCCCAGGACAATGCAGAATTTTCTTTGCTTCCAAAAGAGCAGCATTCGCAGCTGTTGGAATTTGTTAATGCAACCATTGATTTATGGAATTTAAGTGCAGCTAAACCTCACTGGCTAGATAGTGAATTGATGAATTTTGAAACTAAGGTTCTAAACACCGCAGCTATTGTTAAACCGCCTTGTATAGAAACGGTTGTGCAACCGATTTATCTAAATCTCTTTAATAATGCTCTTAGAGAAGCACGATTGTATACTTTACAATCGCTTGATCAGAAAATTGCAGAAGTCACCAGCCTCCTAGCGAACTTGCCGCACGCAGAAGTTATCCACTGCAACAAACCTTTCTTTAAGAAAATGCTGCTTGCTAAGATTAAGACGCGACGGTCGCTGGACCAGGAAGTTTTCTCTGAATGGCTTAAAGTTAATGTCTTTGATGTTATTCAAAACAATGTTTCAATAGTGGCACCTCCTCCTAGTGCACGCACTGTGCGTGAAACCACGCATCAAGCAGATCCTCGCATTAGAGACTTAGAAAGCCAGGTAGCGCGCCTCACGCGAATAATTGAAAACTTTTCTAAAAATACTCATCGTTCGCCTCAAGACTCAGTGAGAAATCAAGATAGTTTTGTCGCAATGATATGTGGTGATAATGCACAGAGTAATTCAGTTACTAATAGCTTTAACTTGTCAGTCTCAGCGGAAAATGAGGTCCCACAAAACTCAGGTATAAGCATTGGTAATATTTCCAATATTCTAGAGTCTTCGCCTGTTAGTGAAAATAATAATTCACAGCGTAGATCTTTTGTCCAGTTAGAACGCTCGCCTGCCATAATTAATGTTGAAAACGAGCACACGCACGCCACACGTGCGTCACGCAAGACTCGCAGCCCAGCCGAGCAAATTATAATTGATCGGCTAGCAAAAAATCTTACAATGAAAGTGACGTTCTGTAGTAAATTCTACAAAGATAACACTAGTAAGTTTATGGAATATAAGACTGTGGGAAGCCATTTTAAAGTAGCTTTTGCGCCCCCGCAGAATCCTGACCAACCCTCTACTCCAGCGGGCCATCAAGCCCCAATTTTGTGTGTTGTTAAGGAGCCAGTCTGCTACCGGAATCTACCGGAAAGCTTAGTCACACGAGTTGTAGCAGCTCAGCCTGAAGATTTGAAAGCTGAGTTGAGACGCCTGCCAGTCAATGACCGCTTGGCGATATTTTACAAAGCACTTAAGAGTAGGCGTGATGACATACGCTGCACGCGCACGGCACATCCATGCGCATTACTCAATCCTTCTTTTTTATAAGTTCTTTCGCCCGCTCCGATAGCGTAGAGTTATGTTTTAATTTCAGCAATATAACTCTGTCTAGCCATCAACTAAAGCTATTGGAACTGGGCACTTCATTTACAATGAGCCATAGCTCAATAAGTAAAGAAATATTTCTTAAAAACTACCGTTATATCAAACGGCGTATTTCATTGATTGACTTTTTTGAAAACAATCCATTATCTAAAAAGTTTGTGTCCAATAAGGCTAGGTTCCCATTTATTAAAAGTGAATGGACCCCAGCTAGTGTACTCCTGACTGATACCACACGGGAGAACCTTAGGCAAATAGATGAGGATACCGATAAATTAATCAGTAAATTCTCTAAGTCCAATAAGTCAAATAAAATTAGTAGTGGGAACAAACCCAACATAAATGACATAGAAAAAGAAGCTTTTATGTCGCTGAAAGACACGGAGAGCGTAATCATTAGGAAAGCTGATAAAAGCAATGTGTTTGTGATCCTTGACAAAAAAAACTATATTGATGAATGCACACAGCAACTCAGTAACGCGAATTTCTATCGCAAACTTAATGACGGCCTTGACAGCGCTAATAACATTAAACACATTCTCAGCGTCTGTAAAATACAGGGCATATTCCCGGATAAGTTGCTGAATTATTTAGCGCCCCCTCCGGATGCCAAGGATAGAAGATTCTATACGCTTCCTAAAATTCATAAGCCCCGTGCAAAGTGGTTTAACGAGAACACGCCACCTGGGCGCCCAATTGTCTCTGACGTAGGGTCCATCGATAATAAAATTAATGTATTCTTAGACTTTGTGCTGAAAAATCTTCTTTCTGGAGTCCCGGCTGTCATACGGGATTCGTTTGATTTTATAGATAAATTGTCTAAGTCAGTCGAATCATTGCAAAATTGTCTATTAATTACAGGTGATGTAGCCTCTTTATATACTAATATGGATAATTCCCGTAGCTTAAAAATTGCTAGGAGCTTCTTACGTAAGTTCCAAGAGGTTACTAATAACGAACACAAATATAGTGATAGGCAGATTTCGATGATTATTGCTCTGTTGGACCAATCCCTGAATTTCAATGATTTCTTGTTTAATGATGAGAGATATTTGCAGGTTAATGGTTGTGCTATGGGTAAGGCGTACTCGCCAAACCTGGCGAATTTGTATTTAGCTGAATTAGATGAATTCATTAAATCCTTCCCTCATTCATTCTTTTATGGTCGGTATATTGACGACATCTTCTTGGTGTGGCGAGGTGATAAAAATTCCTTTGTTGAATTGATTCCGGAAATTAATGGTTTGATCCCAGGCATCAATATCGAGTTCAACTTTGAACAGGAAACTGGTATAGAGTTTCTAGACCTCCTGGTGTCCCGTGACGAAGCCGATAAATTAATTTATAGGCCCCACTTTAAAGAAACTAACAGGTTTCAGTATCTTCACATCCGTTCACATCACCCACGACACACGTACGCTGGTATTGCTAAATCTCAATTCAATAGATATTTTCGGCTTTCATCCTCACCCGAATTTTATCGAGATACCTGCCTACTTCTATGCCACAAATTAAAAAAACGTGGTTACAGCATCATAAAGACGAAAAAACTCATCAGAGAAGTTGCCGACAAACTCAACGGTACCAAGAACACCATCTCCCAGCAGTCCAATCCTCTCGCCAAGAAAACAACAATCCTCCCGGTGATCACCAGCAATGATAAATTCTCCCAAGATTTTTTCAGAATCATTAAAAGAAACCTGGAGAATAATCCGTGCATCCCGAAAGACACACGCCCAGTACGAGCATGCACGACAGAAAAAAGTCTATTAAGAAAACTTTTCCGTTACTGGTGATCTACCATTCAAGTCCAAGATTTTTTAACATTTTATTTCAACGGTTTTGTGAAAATTTAACCTCGATTTGAATGTTTGTACATACGGGTTATTATGTGACATAATTTATTTACATTCCTGGCACTTTCCATTTTCTTCATGTGTCATGAGAATAATTCCATTTAATTATGTACGGATCTTAGAAATTTCCATAATAATTTTTTTAACTTTTTGATGGAATTAATTAATTTTTAATCAACGATTATACGAACTTTTATCGTTGGTTTTAATGTACATAAGCATGTCATAAAAATAATGTCATTAATTTTACAACTTTTTTGATTGTATGACTTCATAGTTTTCAATTTTTGAAATGTAGATTATTTGCTTACATGCCTTTCTGTTGGTCATGATAATAATTCCATCTCAACATTTTTTATGGAATTAATTAATTTGTTATCAACGATGGTATGAACTTTTATCGCTGGTTTTAATGTACCTAAACATGTCCTGAAAACAGTTTCATTAATTTTGTACAAATTTTACAACTTTTTGATTGTATGACTTAACAGTCTTTAATGTTTGAAGTACAGATGACTATAATTATTTGCTTTACTTCTTTTCGATTTGTCAACTTGTAAATTGTATGACTGTTATGTGCCTGGTACCTTCCATTTTTATATGTGTGTTTCATTTGACTTTATACGGAATTTACAATTTTCCGTAATAATTTTTTATAATTATTTCAGTCCAATTTATTATAAAATTATTATCGTTGATTTTATTAACTTTTATCGTTGACTGTAATGTACTGTAGTATACTCGTCATCATGAATATTCATTAACATGTAGCATCCAATAGAATCTCACCTTTGGATGAACTTTTCAGAACAACCTATCGTTGTAGATTTGCATGTATGGTATACTTTTAGCGCGTGATTCTGTGTATAAATAGCACCTTGAAATGTAGTAATTTTATCATTTGAGTTTCCTCACCGAGTAAGCTGTTTTGATCATTTGGTTAACTTGTGACTTTTGCAATTCTTATGCAATATTGATTATGCAAATGTAACGCGTGCTAGTGATTTTTTATGAATTTACGCAGTTTTTACGTGGACATGTGTCAATTTGCAAAATTTTGTTATTTTTAATGCTATTGACGCTTTTGAATGTATCATATTCTCATGGATGATTAATTAATGATGTCGTCTGTTACTTTGCGTATATCACGTGAATTTTTTCTCATACTATTTTTGTATTTTACCTCTTGTAGATATTTTCCTCCTGTTGCTCCTGAAGAAGAGAACGTTGTTCTCGAAACGTTGGGCAAATCTATTAAAAAGTCGCGTGAGCAAATTGGTTGTTTTTGTTTTTTCAGTCGCTTGGCAAGGTCTTTTTGTCGCGGTTTTCGTGCCGGACATCTCTTATCCTAACCCTAACGATCGAGACTGGGCTGTTTTTACGTAGGATAGCTAGTTTGTTTGCTTTGCTTTTTAGTAGTATGGGGAATTTCAAGAGGCCACGATCTCCAGAGAGTCGTGATAATGATCGCAATAATAATAATAATAATAATAATAATTATAAGAAACGATCATATAAGAAAAATAACAACAATAATTATACGAATAATTATGATAACAGCGATAGGAATAAGAATAATTATCGCAATAATAATTATACGAATAACAATAGCGATAGAAATAATAATCATCGCAATAAGGATAATAAGAATAGCAATGAAAATAAGAGAAATTATAATAAAGATAGGCGTAATAGAAATAGCAGCGATAACAATTACACTCGCAGTAAAAAACCTGTTAATGCTAGTAGGAATCCTACGCACTCTAAAATTAACAATAGTCCCCAGGACAATGCAGAATTTTCTTTGCTTCCAAAAGAGCAGCATTCGCAGCTGTTGGAATTTGTTAATGCAACCATTGATTTATGGAATTTAAGTGCAGCTAAACCTCACTGGCTAGATAGTGAATTGATGAATTTTGAAACTAAGGTTCTAAACACCGCAGCTATTGTTAAACCGCCTTGTATAGAAACGGTTGTGCAACCGATTTATCTAAATCTCTTTAATAATGCTCTTAGAGAAGCACGATTGTATACTTTACAATCGCTTGATCAGAAAATTGCAGAAGTCACCAGCCTCCTAGCGAACTTGCCGCACGCAGAAGTTATCCACTGCAACAAACCTTTCTTTAAGAAAATGCTGCTTGCTAAGATTAAGACGCGACGGTCGCTGGACCAGGAAGTTTTCTCTGAATGGCTTAAAGTTAATGTCTTTGATGTTATTCAAAACAATGTTTCAATAGTGGCACCTCCTCCTAGTGCACGCACTGTGCGTGAAACCACGCATCAAGCAGATCCTCGCATTAGAGACTTAGAAAGCCAGGTAGCGCGCCTCACGCGAATAATTGAAAACTTTTCTAAAAATACTCATCGTTCGCCTCAAGACTCAGTGAGAAATCAAGATAGTTTTGTCGCAATGATATGTGGTGATAATGCACAGAGTAATTCAGTTACTAATAGCTTTAACTTGTCAGTCTCAGCGGAAAATGAGGTCCCACAAAACTCAGGTATAAGCATTGGTAATATTTCCAATATTCTAGAGTCTTCGCCTGTTAGTGAAAATAATAATTCACAGCGTAGATCTTTTGTCCAGTTAGAACGCTCGCCTGCCATAATTAATGTTGAAAACGAGCACACGCACGCCACACGTGCGTCACGCAAGACTCGCAGCCCAGCCGAGCAAATTATAATTGATCGGCTAGCAAAAAATCTTACAATGAAAGTGACGTTCTGTAGTAAATTCTACAAAGATAACACTAGTAAGTTTATGGAATATAAGACTGTGGGAAGCCATTTTAAAGTAGCTTTTGCGCCCCCGCAGAATCCTGACCAACCCTCTACTCCAGCGGGCCATCAAGCCCCAATTTTGTGTGTTGTTAAGGAGCCAGTCTGCTACCGGAATCTACCGGAAAGCTTAGTCACACGAGTTGTAGCAGCTCAGCCTGAAGATTTGAAAGCTGAGTTGAGACGCCTGCCAGTCAATGACCGCTTGGCGATATTTTACAAAGCACTTAAGAGTAGGCGTGATGACATACGCTGCACGCGCACGGCACATCCATGCGCATTACTCAATCCTTCTTTTTTATAAGTTCTTTCGCCCGCTCCGATAGCGTAGAGTTATGTTTTAATTTCAGCAATATAACTCTGTCTAGCCATCAACTAAAGCTATTGGAACTGGGCACTTCATTTACAATGAGCCATAGCTCAATAAGTAAAGAAATATTTCTTAAAAACTACCGTTATATCAAACGGCGTATTTCATTGATTGACTTTTTTGAAAACAATCCATTATCTAAAAAGTTTGTGTCCAATAAGGCTAGGTTCCCATTTATTAAAAGTGAATGGACCCCAGCTAGTGTACTCCTGACTGATACCACACGGGAGAACCTTAGGCAAATAGATGAGGATACCGATAAATTAATCAGTAAATTCTCTAAGTCCAATAAGTCAAATAAAATTAGTAGTGGGAACAAACCCAACATAAATGACATAGAAAAAGAAGCTTTTATGTCGCTGAAAGACACGGAGAGCGTAATCATTAGGAAAGCTGATAAAAGCAATGTGTTTGTGATCCTTGACAAAAAAAACTATATTGATGAATGCACACAGCAACTCAGTAACGCGAATTTCTATCGCAAACTTAATGACGGCCTTGACAGCGCTAATAACATTAAACACATTCTCAGCGTCTGTAAAATACAGGGCATATTCCCGGATAAGTTGCTGAATTATTTAGCGCCCCCTCCGGATGCCAAGGATAGAAGATTCTATACGCTTCCTAAAATTCATAAGCCCCGTGCAAAGTGGTTTAACGAGAACACGCCACCTGGGCGCCCAATTGTCTCTGACGTAGGGTCCATCGATAATAAAATTAATGTATTCTTAGACTTTGTGCTGAAAAATCTTCTTTCTGGAGTCCCGGCTGTCATACGGGATTCGTTTGATTTTATAGATAAATTGTCTAAGTCAGTCGAATCATTGCAAAATTGTCTATTAATTACAGGTGATGTAGCCTCTTTATATACTAATATGGATAATTCCCGTAGCTTAAAAATTGCTAGGAGCTTCTTACGTAAGTTCCAAGAGGTTACTAATAACGAACACAAATATAGTGATAGGCAGATTTCGATGATTATTGCTCTGTTGGACCAATCCCTGAATTTCAATGATTTCTTGTTTAATGATGAGAGATATTTGCAGGTTAATGGTTGTGCTATGGGTAAGGCGTACTCGCCAAACCTGGCGAATTTGTATTTAGCTGAATTAGATGAATTCATTAAATCCTTCCCTCATTCATTCTTTTATGGTCGGTATATTGACGACATCTTCTTGGTGTGGCGAGGTGATAAAAATTCCTTTGTTGAATTGATTCCGGAAATTAATGGTTTGATCCCAGGCATCAATATCGAGTTCAACTTTGAACAGGAAACTGGTATAGAGTTTCTAGACCTCCTGGTGTCCCGTGACGAAGCCGATAAATTAATTTATAGGCCCCACTTTAAAGAAACTAACAGGTTTCAGTATCTTCACATCCGTTCACATCACCCACGACACACGTACGCTGGTATTGCTAAATCTCAATTCAATAGATATTTTCGGCTTTCATCCTCACCCGAATTTTATCGAGATACCTGCCTACTTCTATGCCACAAATTAAAAAAACGTGGTTACAGCATCATAAAGACGAAAAAACTCATCAGAGAAGTTGCCGACAAACTCAACGGTACCAAGAACACCATCTCCCAGCAGTCCAATCCTCTCGCCAAGAAAACAACAATCCTCCCGGTGATCACCAGCAATGATAAATTCTCCCAAGATTTTTTCAGAATCATTAAAAGAAACCTGGAGAATAATCCGTGCATCCCGAAAGACACACGCCCAGTACGAGCATGCACGACAGAAAAAAGTCTATTAAGAAAACTTTTCCGTTACTGGTGATCTACCATTCAAGTCCAAGATTTTTTAACATTTTATTTCAACGGTTTTGTGAAAATTTAACCTCGATTTGAATGTTTGTACATACGGGTTATTATGTGACATAATTTATTTACATTCCTGGCACTTTCCATTTTCTTCATGTGTCATGAGAATAATTCCATTTAATTATGTACGGATCTTAGAAATTTCCATAATAATTTTTTTAACTTTTTGATGGAATTAATTAATTTTTAATCAACGATTATACGAACTTTTATCGTTGGTTTTAATGTACATAAGCATGTCATAAAAATAATGTCATTAATTTTACAACTTTTTTGATTGTATGACTTCATAGTTTTCAATTTTTGAAATGTAGATTATTTGCTTACATGCCTTTCTGTTGGTCATGATAATAATTCCATCTCAACATTTTTTATGGAATTAATTAATTTGTTATCAACGATGGTATGAACTTTTATCGCTGGTTTTAATGTACCTAAACATGTCCTGAAAACAGTTTCATTAATTTTGTACAAATTTTACAACTTTTTGATTGTATGACTTAACAGTCTTTAATGTTTGAAGTACAGATGACTATAATTATTTGCTTTACTTCTTTTCGATTTGTCAACTTGTAAATTGTATGACTGTTATGTGCCTGGTACCTTCCATTTTTATATGTGTGTTTCATTTGACTTTATACGGAATTTACAATTTTCCGTAATAATTTTTTATAATTATTTCAGTCCAATTTATTATAAAATTATTATCGTTGATTTTATTAACTTTTATCGTTGACTGTAATGTACTGTAGTATACTCGTCATCATGAATATTCATTAACATGTAGCATCCAATAGAATCTCACCTTTGGATGAACTTTTCAGAACAACCTATCGTTGTAGATTTGCATGTATGGTATACTTTTAGCGCGTGATTCTGTGTATAAATAGCACCTTGAAATGTAGTAATTTTATCATTTGAGTTTCCTCACCGAGTAAGCTGTTTTGATCATTTGGTTAACTTGTGACTTTTGCAATTCTTATGCAATATTGATTATGCAAATGTAACGCGTGCTAGTGATTTTTTATGAATTTACGCAGTTTTTACGTGGACATGTGTCAATTTGCAAAATTTTGTTATTTTTAATGCTATTGACGCTTTTGAATGTATCATATTCTCATGGATGATTAATTAATGATGTCGTCTGTTACTTTGCGTATATCACGTGAATTTTTTCTCATACTATTTTTGTATTTTACCTCTTGTAGATATTTTCCTCCTGTTGCTCCTGAAGAAGAGAACGTTGTTCTCGAAACGTTGGGCAAATCTATTAAAAAGTCGCGTGAGCAAATTGGTTGTTTTTGTTTTTTCAGTCGCTTGGCAAGGTCTTTTTGTCGCGGTTTTCGTGCCGGACATCTCTTATCCTAACCCTAACGATCGAGACTGGGCTGTTTTTACGTAGGATAGCTAGTTTGTTTGCTTTGCTTTTTAGTAGTATGGGGAATTTCAAGAGGCCACGATCTCCAGAGAGTCGTGATAATGATCGCAATAATAATAATAATAATAATAATAATTATAAGAAACGATCATATAAGAAAAATAACAACAATAATTATACGAATAATTATGATAACAGCGATAGGAATAAGAATAATTATCGCAATAATAATTATACGAATAACAATAGCGATAGAAATAATAATCATCGCAATAAGGATAATAAGAATAGCAATGAAAATAAGAGAAATTATAATAAAGATAGGCGTAATAGAAATAGCAGCGATAACAATTACACTCGCAGTAAAAAACCTGTTAATGCTAGTAGGAATCCTACGCACTCTAAAATTAACAATAGTCCCCAGGACAATGCAGAATTTTCTTTGCTTCCAAAAGAGCAGCATTCGCAGCTGTTGGAATTTGTTAATGCAACCATTGATTTATGGAATTTAAGTGCAGCTAAACCTCACTGGCTAGATAGTGAATTGATGAATTTTGAAACTAAGGTTCTAAACACCGCAGCTATTGTTAAACCGCCTTGTATAGAAACGGTTGTGCAACCGATTTATCTAAATCTCTTTAATAATGCTCTTAGAGAAGCACGATTGTATACTTTACAATCGCTTGATCAGAAAATTGCAGAAGTCACCAGCCTCCTAGCGAACTTGCCGCACGCAGAAGTTATCCACTGCAACAAACCTTTCTTTAAGAAAATGCTGCTTGCTAAGATTAAGACGCGACGGTCGCTGGACCAGGAAGTTTTCTCTGAATGGCTTAAAGTTAATGTCTTTGATGTTATTCAAAACAATGTTTCAATAGTGGCACCTCCTCCTAGTGCACGCACTGTGCGTGAAACCACGCATCAAGCAGATCCTCGCATTAGAGACTTAGAAAGCCAGGTAGCGCGCCTCACGCGAATAATTGAAAACTTTTCTAAAAATACTCATCGTTCGCCTCAAGACTCAGTGAGAAATCAAGATAGTTTTGTCGCAATGATATGTGGTGATAATGCACAGAGTAATTCAGTTACTAATAGCTTTAACTTGTCAGTCTCAGCGGAAAATGAGGTCCCACAAAACTCAGGTATAAGCATTGGTAATATTTCCAATATTCTAGAGTCTTCGCCTGTTAGTGAAAATAATAATTCACAGCGTAGATCTTTTGTCCAGTTAGAACGCTCGCCTGCCATAATTAATGTTGAAAACGAGCACACGCACGCCACACGTGCGTCACGCAAGACTCGCAGCCCAGCCGAGCAAATTATAATTGATCGGCTAGCAAAAAATCTTACAATGAAAGTGACGTTCTGTAGTAAATTCTACAAAGATAACACTAGTAAGTTTATGGAATATAAGACTGTGGGAAGCCATTTTAAAGTAGCTTTTGCGCCCCCGCAGAATCCTGACCAACCCTCTACTCCAGCGGGCCATCAAGCCCCAATTTTGTGTGTTGTTAAGGAGCCAGTCTGCTACCGGAATCTACCGGAAAGCTTAGTCACACGAGTTGTAGCAGCTCAGCCTGAAGATTTGAAAGCTGAGTTGAGACGCCTGCCAGTCAATGACCGCTTGGCGATATTTTACAAAGCACTTAAGAGTAGGCGTGATGACATACGCTGCACGCGCACGGCACATCCATGCGCATTACTCAATCCTTCTTTTTTATAAGTTCTTTCGCCCGCTCCGATAGCGTAGAGTTATGTTTTAATTTCAGCAATATAACTCTGTCTAGCCATCAACTAAAGCTATTGGAACTGGGCACTTCATTTACAATGAGCCATAGCTCAATAAGTAAAGAAATATTTCTTAAAAACTACCGTTATATCAAACGGCGTATTTCATTGATTGACTTTTTTGAAAACAATCCATTATCTAAAAAGTTTGTGTCCAATAAGGCTAGGTTCCCATTTATTAAAAGTGAATGGACCCCAGCTAGTGTACTCCTGACTGATACCACACGGGAGAACCTTAGGCAAATAGATGAGGATACCGATAAATTAATCAGTAAATTCTCTAAGTCCAATAAGTCAAATAAAATTAGTAGTGGGAACAAACCCAACATAAATGACATAGAAAAAGAAGCTTTTATGTCGCTGAAAGACACGGAGAGCGTAATCATTAGGAAAGCTGATAAAAGCAATGTGTTTGTGATCCTTGACAAAAAAAACTATATTGATGAATGCACACAGCAACTCAGTAACGCGAATTTCTATCGCAAACTTAATGACGGCCTTGACAGCGCTAATAACATTAAACACATTCTCAGCGTCTGTAAAATACAGGGCATATTCCCGGATAAGTTGCTGAATTATTTAGCGCCCCCTCCGGATGCCAAGGATAGAAGATTCTATACGCTTCCTAAAATTCATAAGCCCCGTGCAAAGTGGTTTAACGAGAACACGCCACCTGGGCGCCCAATTGTCTCTGACGTAGGGTCCATCGATAATAAAATTAATGTATTCTTAGACTTTGTGCTGAAAAATCTTCTTTCTGGAGTCCCGGCTGTCATACGGGATTCGTTTGATTTTATAGATAAATTGTCTAAGTCAGTCGAATCATTGCAAAATTGTCTATTAATTACAGGTGATGTAGCCTCTTTATATACTAATATGGATAATTCCCGTAGCTTAAAAATTGCTAGGAGCTTCTTACGTAAGTTCCAAGAGGTTACTAATAACGAACACAAATATAGTGATAGGCAGATTTCGATGATTATTGCTCTGTTGGACCAATCCCTGAATTTCAATGATTTCTTGTTTAATGATGAGAGATATTTGCAGGTTAATGGTTGTGCTATGGGTAAGGCGTACTCGCCAAACCTGGCGAATTTGTATTTAGCTGAATTAGATGAATTCATTAAATCCTTCCCTCATTCATTCTTTTATGGTCGGTATATTGACGACATCTTCTTGGTGTGGCGAGGTGATAAAAATTCCTTTGTTGAATTGATTCCGGAAATTAATGGTTTGATCCCAGGCATCAATATCGAGTTCAACTTTGAACAGGAAACTGGTATAGAGTTTCTAGACCTCCTGGTGTCCCGTGACGAAGCCGATAAATTAATTTATAGGCCCCACTTTAAAGAAACTAACAGGTTTCAGTATCTTCACATCCGTTCACATCACCCACGACACACGTACGCTGGTATTGCTAAATCTCAATTCAATAGATATTTTCGGCTTTCATCCTCACCCGAATTTTATCGAGATACCTGCCTACTTCTATGCCACAAATTAAAAAAACGTGGTTACAGCATCATAAAGACGAAAAAACTCATCAGAGAAGTTGCCGACAAACTCAACGGTACCAAGAACACCATCTCCCAGCAGTCCAATCCTCTCGCCAAGAAAACAACAATCCTCCCGGTGATCACCAGCAATGATAAATTCTCCCAAGATTTTTTCAGAATCATTAAAAGAAACCTGGAGAATAATCCGTGCATCCCGAAAGACACACGCCCAGTACGAGCATGCACGACAGAAAAAAGTCTATTAAGAAAACTTTTCCGTTACTGGTGATCTACCATTCAAGTCCAAGATTTTTTAACATTTTATTTCAACGGTTTTGTGAAAATTTAACCTCGATTTGAATGTTTGTACATACGGGTTATTATGTGACATAATTTATTTACATTCCTGGCACTTTCCATTTTCTTCATGTGTCATGAGAATAATTCCATTTAATTATGTACGGATCTTAGAAATTTCCATAATAATTTTTTTAACTTTTTGATGGAATTAATTAATTTTTAATCAACGATTATACGAACTTTTATCGTTGGTTTTAATGTACATAAGCATGTCATAAAAATAATGTCATTAATTTTACAACTTTTTTGATTGTATGACTTCATAGTTTTCAATTTTTGAAATGTAGATTATTTGCTTACATGCCTTTCTGTTGGTCATGATAATAATTCCATCTCAACATTTTTTATGGAATTAATTAATTTGTTATCAACGATGGTATGAACTTTTATCGCTGGTTTTAATGTACCTAAACATGTCCTGAAAACAGTTTCATTAATTTTGTACAAATTTTACAACTTTTTGATTGTATGACTTAACAGTCTTTAATGTTTGAAGTACAGATGACTATAATTATTTGCTTTACTTCTTTTCGATTTGTCAACTTGTAAATTGTATGACTGTTATGTGCCTGGTACCTTCCATTTTTATATGTGTGTTTCATTTGACTTTATACGGAATTTACAATTTTCCGTAATAATTTTTTATAATTATTTCAGTCCAATTTATTATAAAATTATTATCGTTGATTTTATTAACTTTTATCGTTGACTGTAATGTACTGTAGTATACTCGTCATCATGAATATTCATTAACATGTAGCATCCAATAGAATCTCACCTTTGGATGAACTTTTCAGAACAACCTATCGTTGTAGATTTGCATGTATGGTATACTTTTAGCGCGTGATTCTGTGTATAAATAGCACCTTGAAATGTAGTAATTTTATCATTTGAGTTTCCTCACCGAGTAAGCTGTTTTGATCATTTGGTTAACTTGTGACTTTTGCAATTCTTATGCAATATTGATTATGCAAATGTAACGCGTGCTAGTGATTTTTTATGAATTTACGCAGTTTTTACGTGGACATGTGTCAATTTGCAAAATTTTGTTATTTTTAATGCTATTGACGCTTTTGAATGTATCATATTCTCATGGATGATTAATTAATGATGTCGTCTGTTACTTTGCGTATATCACGTGAATTTTTTCTCATACTATTTTTGTATTTTACCTCTTGTAGATATTTTCCTCCTGTTGCTCCTGAAGAAGAGAACGTTGTTCTCGAAACGTTGGGCAAATCTATTAAAAAGTCGCGTGAGCAAATTGGTTGTTTTTGTTTTTTCAGTCGCTTGGCAAGGTCTTTTTGTCGCGGTTTTCGTGCCGGACATCTCTTATCCTAACCCTAACGATCGAGACTGGGCTGTTTTTACGTAGGATAGCTAGTTTGTTTGCTTTGCTTTTTAGTAGTATGGGGAATTTCAAGAGGCCACGATCTCCAGAGAGTCGTGATAATGATCGCAATAATAATAATAATAATAATAATAATTATAAGAAACGATCATATAAGAAAAATAACAACAATAATTATACGAATAATTATGATAACAGCGATAGGAATAAGAATAATTATCGCAATAATAATTATACGAATAACAATAGCGATAGAAATAATAATCATCGCAATAAGGATAATAAGAATAGCAATGAAAATAAGAGAAATTATAATAAAGATAGGCGTAATAGAAATAGCAGCGATAACAATTACACTCGCAGTAAAAAACCTGTTAATGCTAGTAGGAATCCTACGCACTCTAAAATTAACAATAGTCCCCAGGACAATGCAGAATTTTCTTTGCTTCCAAAAGAGCAGCATTCGCAGCTGTTGGAATTTGTTAATGCAACCATTGATTTATGGAATTTAAGTGCAGCTAAACCTCACTGGCTAGATAGTGAATTGATGAATTTTGAAACTAAGGTTCTAAACACCGCAGCTATTGTTAAACCGCCTTGTATAGAAACGGTTGTGCAACCGATTTATCTAAATCTCTTTAATAATGCTCTTAGAGAAGCACGATTGTATACTTTACAATCGCTTGATCAGAAAATTGCAGAAGTCACCAGCCTCCTAGCGAACTTGCCGCACGCAGAAGTTATCCACTGCAACAAACCTTTCTTTAAGAAAATGCTGCTTGCTAAGATTAAGACGCGACGGTCGCTGGACCAGGAAGTTTTCTCTGAATGGCTTAAAGTTAATGTCTTTGATGTTATTCAAAACAATGTTTCAATAGTGGCACCTCCTCCTAGTGCACGCACTGTGCGTGAAACCACGCATCAAGCAGATCCTCGCATTAGAGACTTAGAAAGCCAGGTAGCGCGCCTCACGCGAATAATTGAAAACTTTTCTAAAAATACTCATCGTTCGCCTCAAGACTCAGTGAGAAATCAAGATAGTTTTGTCGCAATGATATGTGGTGATAATGCACAGAGTAATTCAGTTACTAATAGCTTTAACTTGTCAGTCTCAGCGGAAAATGAGGTCCCACAAAACTCAGGTATAAGCATTGGTAATATTTCCAATATTCTAGAGTCTTCGCCTGTTAGTGAAAATAATAATTCACAGCGTAGATCTTTTGTCCAGTTAGAACGCTCGCCTGCCATAATTAATGTTGAAAACGAGCACACGCACGCCACACGTGCGTCACGCAAGACTCGCAGCCCAGCCGAGCAAATTATAATTGATCGGCTAGCAAAAAATCTTACAATGAAAGTGACGTTCTGTAGTAAATTCTACAAAGATAACACTAGTAAGTTTATGGAATATAAGACTGTGGGAAGCCATTTTAAAGTAGCTTTTGCGCCCCCGCAGAATCCTGACCAACCCTCTACTCCAGCGGGCCATCAAGCCCCAATTTTGTGTGTTGTTAAGGAGCCAGTCTGCTACCGGAATCTACCGGAAAGCTTAGTCACACGAGTTGTAGCAGCTCAGCCTGAAGATTTGAAAGCTGAGTTGAGACGCCTGCCAGTCAATGACCGCTTGGCGATATTTTACAAAGCACTTAAGAGTAGGCGTGATGACATACGCTGCACGCGCACGGCACATCCATGCGCATTACTCAATCCTTCTTTTTTATAAGTTCTTTCGCCCGCTCCGATAGCGTAGAGTTATGTTTTAATTTCAGCAATATAACTCTGTCTAGCCATCAACTAAAGCTATTGGAACTGGGCACTTCATTTACAATGAGCCATAGCTCAATAAGTAAAGAAATATTTCTTAAAAACTACCGTTATATCAAACGGCGTATTTCATTGATTGACTTTTTTGAAAACAATCCATTATCTAAAAAGTTTGTGTCCAATAAGGCTAGGTTCCCATTTATTAAAAGTGAATGGACCCCAGCTAGTGTACTCCTGACTGATACCACACGGGAGAACCTTAGGCAAATAGATGAGGATACCGATAAATTAATCAGTAAATTCTCTAAGTCCAATAAGTCAAATAAAATTAGTAGTGGGAACAAACCCAACATAAATGACATAGAAAAAGAAGCTTTTATGTCGCTGAAAGACACGGAGAGCGTAATCATTAGGAAAGCTGATAAAAGCAATGTGTTTGTGATCCTTGACAAAAAAAACTATATTGATGAATGCACACAGCAACTCAGTAACGCGAATTTCTATCGCAAACTTAATGACGGCCTTGACAGCGCTAATAACATTAAACACATTCTCAGCGTCTGTAAAATACAGGGCATATTCCCGGATAAGTTGCTGAATTATTTAGCGCCCCCTCCGGATGCCAAGGATAGAAGATTCTATACGCTTCCTAAAATTCATAAGCCCCGTGCAAAGTGGTTTAACGAGAACACGCCACCTGGGCGCCCAATTGTCTCTGACGTAGGGTCCATCGATAATAAAATTAATGTATTCTTAGACTTTGTGCTGAAAAATCTTCTTTCTGGAGTCCCGGCTGTCATACGGGATTCGTTTGATTTTATAGATAAATTGTCTAAGTCAGTCGAATCATTGCAAAATTGTCTATTAATTACAGGTGATGTAGCCTCTTTATATACTAATATGGATAATTCCCGTAGCTTAAAAATTGCTAGGAGCTTCTTACGTAAGTTCCAAGAGGTTACTAATAACGAACACAAATATAGTGATAGGCAGATTTCGATGATTATTGCTCTGTTGGACCAATCCCTGAATTTCAATGATTTCTTGTTTAATGATGAGAGATATTTGCAGGTTAATGGTTGTGCTATGGGTAAGGCGTACTCGCCAAACCTGGCGAATTTGTATTTAGCTGAATTAGATGAATTCATTAAATCCTTCCCTCATTCATTCTTTTATGGTCGGTATATTGACGACATCTTCTTGGTGTGGCGAGGTGATAAAAATTCCTTTGTTGAATTGATTCCGGAAATTAATGGTTTGATCCCAGGCATCAATATCGAGTTCAACTTTGAACAGGAAACTGGTATAGAGTTTCTAGACCTCCTGGTGTCCCGTGACGAAGCCGATAAATTAATTTATAGGCCCCACTTTAAAGAAACTAACAGGTTTCAGTATCTTCACATCCGTTCACATCACCCACGACACACGTACGCTGGTATTGCTAAATCTCAATTCAATAGATATTTTCGGCTTTCATCCTCACCCGAATTTTATCGAGATACCTGCCTACTTCTATGCCACAAATTAAAAAAACGTGGTTACAGCATCATAAAGACGAAAAAACTCATCAGAGAAGTTGCCGACAAACTCAACGGTACCAAGAACACCATCTCCCAGCAGTCCAATCCTCTCGCCAAGAAAACAACAATCCTCCCGGTGATCACCAGCAATGATAAATTCTCCCAAGATTTTTTCAGAATCATTAAAAGAAACCTGGAGAATAATCCGTGCATCCCGAAAGACACACGCCCAGTACGAGCATGCACGACAGAAAAAAGTCTATTAAGAAAACTTTTCCGTTACTGGTGATCTACCATTCAAGTCCAAGATTTTTTAACATTTTATTTCAACGGTTTTGTGAAAATTTAACCTCGATTTGAATGTTTGTACATACGGGTTATTATGTGACATAATTTATTTACATTCCTGGCACTTTCCATTTTCTTCATGTGTCATGAGAATAATTCCATTTAATTATGTACGGATCTTAGAAATTTCCATAATAATTTTTTTAACTTTTTGATGGAATTAATTAATTTTTAATCAACGATTATACGAACTTTTATCGTTGGTTTTAATGTACATAAGCATGTCATAAAAATAATGTCATTAATTTTACAACTTTTTTGATTGTATGACTTCATAGTTTTCAATTTTTGAAATGTAGATTATTTGCTTACATGCCTTTCTGTTGGTCATGATAATAATTCCATCTCAACATTTTTTATGGAATTAATTAATTTGTTATCAACGATGGTATGAACTTTTATCGCTGGTTTTAATGTACCTAAACATGTCCTGAAAACAGTTTCATTAATTTTGTACAAATTTTACAACTTTTTGATTGTATGACTTAACAGTCTTTAATGTTTGAAGTACAGATGACTATAATTATTTGCTTTACTTCTTTTCGATTTGTCAACTTGTAAATTGTATGACTGTTATGTGCCTGGTACCTTCCATTTTTATATGTGTGTTTCATTTGACTTTATACGGAATTTACAATTTTCCGTAATAATTTTTTATAATTATTTCAGTCCAATTTATTATAAAATTATTATCGTTGATTTTATTAACTTTTATCGTTGACTGTAATGTACTGTAGTATACTCGTCATCATGAATATTCATTAACATGTAGCATCCAATAGAATCTCACCTTTGGATGAACTTTTCAGAACAACCTATCGTTGTAGATTTGCATGTATGGTATACTTTTAGCGCGTGATTCTGTGTATAAATAGCACCTTGAAATGTAGTAATTTTATCATTTGAGTTTCCTCACCGAGTAAGCTGTTTTGATCATTTGGTTAACTTGTGACTTTTGCAATTCTTATGCAATATTGATTATGCAAATGTAACGCGTGCTAGTGATTTTTTATGAATTTACGCAGTTTTTACGTGGACATGTGTCAATTTGCAAAATTTTGTTATTTTTAATGCTATTGACGCTTTTGAATGTATCATATTCTCATGGATGATTAATTAATGATGTCGTCTGTTACTTTGCGTATATCACGTGAATTTTTTCTCATACTATTTTTGTATTTTACCTCTTGTAGATATTTTCCTCCTGTTGCTCCTGAAGAAGAGAACGTTGTTCTCGAAACGTTGGGCAAATCTATTAAAAAGTCGCGTGAGCAAATTGGTTGTTTTTGTTTTTTCAGTCGCTTGGCAAGGTCTTTTTGTCGCGGTTTTCGTGCCGGACATCTCTTATCCTAACCCTAACCCTAACCCTAACCCTAACCCTAACCCTAACCCTAACCCTAACCCTAACCCTAACCCTAACCCTAACCCTAACCCTAACCCTAACCCTAACCCTAACCCTAACCCTAACCCTAACCCTAACCCTAACCCTAACCCTAACCCTAACCCTAACCCTAACCCTAACCCTAACCCTAACCCTAACCCTAACCCTAACCCTAACCCTAACCCTAACCCTAACCCTAACCCTAACCCTAACCCTAACCCTAACCCTAACCCTAACCCTAAACGGTTCGTCCTAGAGCAAAAAGGACCTTATTCTGTGATCACTCAAATCATCGACTCTTTTTTTCGTTCTAGCGCCTAAACGGTGCGTCGTAGAGCAATACTGACTCGATTTACGTGATCAGCGCATCGAGTTCTATAAGAATACAAGTTCAAAATAATTTTAATTTTTTTAAATTTTTATCTAAAACTTAAAATCGCTCTAGCGGCTAAACGGTTCGTCCTAGAGCAAAAAGGACTTTATTCTGTGATCACTCAAATTATCGACTCTTTTTTCGTTCTAGCGCCTAAACGGTGCTTCGTAGAGCAAAACTGACTTGATTTTCGTGATCAGCGCATCGAGTTCTGTAAGAATACAAGTTCAAAATAATTTTAATTTTTTTAAATTTTTATCTAAAACTTAAAATCGCTCTAGCGGCTAAATGGTTCGTCCTAGAGCGAAAAGGACCTTATTCAGAGATCACTCAAATCATCTACTCTTTTTTTCGTTCTAGCGCCTAAACCGTGCGTCGTAGAGCAAAACTGACTTGATTTTCGTGATCAGCGCATCGAGTTCTATAATTATACAAGTAAAAAAAATTTTAATTTTTATCTAAAACTTAAAATCGCTCTAGCGGCTAAACGGTTCGTCCTAGAGCAAAAAGGACCTTATTCTGTGATCACTCAAATCATCGACTCTTTCTTCCGTTCTAGCGCCTAAACGGTGCGTCGTAGAGCAAAACTGACTTGATTTTCGTGATCAGCGCATCCATTTCTATAAGAATACAAGTTCAAAATAATTTTAATTTTTTTAAATTTTTATCTAAAACTTAAAATCGCTCTAGCGGCTAAACGGTTCGTCCTAGAGCAAAAAGGACCTTATTCTGTGATCACTCAAATCATCGACTCTTTTTTTCGTTCTAGCGCCTAAACGGTGCGTCGTAGAGCAATACTGACTCGATTTACGTGATCAGCGCATCGAGTTCTATAAGAATACAAGTTCAAAATAATTTTAATTTTTTTAAATTTTTATCTAAAACTTAAAATCGCTCTAGCGGCTAAACGGTTCGTCCTAGAGCAAAAAGGACTTTATTCTGTGATCACTCAAATTATCGACTCTTTTTTCGTTCTAGCGCCTAAACGGTGCTTCGTAGAGCAAAACTGACTTGATTTTCGTGATCAGCGCATCGAGTTCTATAAGAATACAAGTTCAAAATAATTTTAATTTTTTTAAATTTTTTTCTAAAACTTAAAATCGCTCTAGCGGCTAAACGGTTCGTCCTAGAGCAAAAAGGACCTTATTCTGTGATCACTCAATTCATCGACTCTTTCTTCCGTTCTAGCGCCTAAACGGTGCGTCGTAGAGCAAAACTGACTTGATTTTCGTGATCAGCGCATCCAGTTCTATAAGAATACAAGTTCAAAATAATTTTAATTTTTGTAAATTTTTATCTAAAACTTAAAATCGCTCTAGCGGCTAAACGGTTCGTCCTAGAGCAAAAAGGACCTTATTCTGTGATCACTCAAATCATCGACTCTTTTTTTCATTCTAGCGCCTAAACGGTGCGTCGTAGAGCAAAACTGACTTGATTTTCATGATCAGCGCATCGAGTTCTATAACAATACAAGTTCAAAATAATTTTAATTTTTTTAAATTTTTATTTAAAACTTAAAATCGCTCTAGCGGCTAAACGGTTCGTCCTAGAACAAAAAGGACCTTATTCTGTGATCACTCAAATCATCGACTCTTTCTTTCGTTCTAGCGCCTAAACGGTGCTTCGTAGAGCAAAACTGACTTGATTTTCGTGATCAGCGCATCGAGTTCTGTAAGAATACAAGTTCAAAATAATTTTAATTTTTTTAAATTTTTATCTAAAACTTAAAATCGCTCTAGCGGCTAAACGGTTCGTCCTAGAGCGAAAAGGACCTTATTCAGAGATCACTCAAATCATCTACTCTTTTTTTCGTTCTAGCGCCTAAACCGTGCGTCGTAGAGCAAAACTGACTTGATTTTCGTGATCAGCGCATCGAGTTCTATAATTATACAAGTAAAAAAAATTTTAATTTTTATCTAAAACTTAAAATCGCTCTAGCGGCTAAACGGTTCGTCCTAGAACAAAAAGGACCTTATTCTGTGATCACTCAAATCATCGACTCTTTTTTTCGTTCTAGCGCCTAAACGGTGCGTCGTAGAGCAATACTGACTTGATTTTCGTGATCAGCCCATCGAGTTCTATAAGAATACAAGTAAAAAATTTTTTAATTTTTATCTAAAACTTAAAATCGCTCTAGCGGCTAAACGGTTCGTCCTAGAGCAAAAAGGACCTTATTCTGTGATCACTCAAATCATCGACTCTTTTTTTCGTTCTAGCGCCTAAACGGTGCGTCGTAGAGCAATACTGACTCGATTTACGTGATCAGCGCATCGAGTTCTATAAGAATACAAGTTCAAAATAATTTTAATTTTTTTAAATTTTTATCTAAAACTTAAAATCGCTCTAGCGGCTAAACGGTTCGTCCTAGAGCAAAAAGGACTTTATTCTGTGATCACTCAAACTATCGACTCTTTTTTTCGTTCTAGCGCCTAAACGGTGCTTAGTAGAGCAAAACTGATTTGATTTTCGTGATCAGCGCATCCAGTTCTATAATTATACAAGTAAAAAAATTTTTAATTTTTATCTAAAACTTAAAATCGCTCTAGCGGCTAAATGGTTCGTCCTAGAGCGAAAAGGACCTTATTCAGAGATCACTCAAATCATCTACTCTTTTTTTCGTTCTAGCGCCTAAACCGTGCGTCGTAGAGCAAAACTGACTTGATTTTCGTGATCAGCGCATCGAGTTCTATAATTATACAAGTAAAAAAAATTTTAATTTTTATCTAAAACTTAAAATCGCTCTAGCGGCTAAACGGTTCGTCCTAGAGCAAAAAGGACCTTATTCTGTGATCACTCAAATCATCGACTCTTTCTTCCGTTCTAGCGCCTAAACGGTGCGTCGTAGAGCAAAACTGACTTGATTTTCGTGATCAGCGCATCCATTTCTATAAGAATACAAGTTCAAAATAATTTTAATTTTTTTAAATTTTTATCTAAAACTTAAAATCGCTCTAGCGGCTAAACGGTTCGTCCTAGAGCAAAAAGGACCTTATTCTGTGATCACTCAAATCATCGACTCTTTTTTTCGTTCTAGCGCCTAAACGGTGCGTCGTAGAGCAATACTGACTCGATTTACGTGATCAGCGCATCGAGTTCTATAAGAATACAAGTTCAAAATAATTTTAATTTTTTTAAATTTTTATCTAAAACTTAAAATCGCTCTAGCGGCTAAACGGTTCGTCCTAGAGCAAAAAGGACTTTATTCTGTGATCACTCAAATTATCGACTCTTTTTTCGTTCTAGCGCCTAAACGGTGCTTCGTAGAGCAAAACTGACTTGATTTTCGTGATCAGCGCATCGAGTTCTGTAAGAATACAAGTTCAAAATAATTTTAATTTTTTTAAATTTTTATCTAAAACTTAAAATCGCTCTAGCGGCTAAATGGTTCGTCCTAGAGCGAAAAGGACCTTATTCAGAGATCACTCAAATCATCTACTCTTTTTTTCGTTCTAGCGCCTAAACCGTGCGTCGTAGAGCAAAACTGACTTGATTTTCGTGATCAGCGCATCGAGTTCTATAATTATACAAGTAAAAAAAATTTTAATTTTTATCTAAAACTTAAAATCGCTCTAGCGGCTAAACGGTTCGTCCTAGAGCAAAAAGGACCTTATTCTGTGATCACTCAAATCATCGACTCTTTCTTCCGTTCTAGCGCCTAAACGGTGCGTCGTAGAGCAAAACTGACTTGATTTTCGTGATCAGCGCATCCATTTCTATAAGAATACAAGTTCAAAATAATTTTAATTTTTTTAAATTTTTATCTAAAACTTAAAATCGCTCTAGCGGCTAAACGGTTCGTCCTAGAGCAAAAAGGACCTTATTCTGTGATCACTCAAATCATCGACTCTTTTTTTCGTTCTAGCGCCTAAACGGTGCGTCGTAGAGCAATACTGACTCGATTTACGTGATCAGCGCATCGAGTTCTATAAGAATACAAGTTCAAAATAATTTTAATTTTTTTAAATTTTTATCTAAAACTTAAAATCGCTCTAGCGGCTAAACGGTTCGTCCTAGAGCAAAAAGGACTTTATTCTGTGATCACTCAAATTATCGACTCTTTTTTCGTTCTAGCGCCTAAACGGTGCTTCGTAGAGCAAAACTGACTTGATTTTCGTGATCAGCGCATCGAGTTCTATAAGAATACAAGTTCAAAATAATTTTAATTTTTTTAAATTTTTTTCTAAAACTTAAAATCGCTCTAGCGGCTAAACGGTTCGTCCTAGAGCAAAAAGGACCTTATTCTGTGATCACTCAATTCATCGACTCTTTCTTCCGTTCTAGCGCCTAAACGGTGCGTCGTAGAGCAAAACTGACTTGATTTTCGTGATCAGCGCATCCAGTTCTATAAGAATACAAGTTCAAAATAATTTTAATTTTTGTAAATTTTTATCTAAAACTTAAAATCGCTCTAGCGGCTAAACGGTTCGTCCTAGAGCAAAAAGGACCTTATTCTGTGATCACTCAAATCATCGACTCTTTTTTTCATTCTAGCGCCTAAACGGTGCGTCGTAGAGCAAAACTGACTTGATTTTCATGATCAGCGCATCGAGTTCTATAACAATACAAGTTCAAAATAATTTTAATTTTTTTAAATTTTTATTTAAAACTTAAAATCGCTCTAGCGGCTAAACGGTTCGTCCTAGAACAAAAAGGACCTTATTCTGTGATCACTCAAATCATCGACTCTTTCTTTCGTTCTAGCGCCTAAACGGTGCTTCGTAGAGCAAAACTGACTTGATTTTCGTGATCAGCGCATCGAGTTCTGTAAGAATACAAGTTCAAAATAATTTTAATTTTTTTAAATTTTTATCTAAAACTTAAAATCGCTCTAGCGGCTAAACGGTTCGTCCTAGAGCGAAAAGGACCTTATTCAGAGATCACTCAAATCATCTACTCTTTTTTTCGTTCTAGCGCCTAAACCGTGCGTCGTAGAGCAAAACTGACTTGATTTTCGTGATCAGCGCATCGAGTTCTATAATTATACAAGTAAAAAAAATTTTAATTTTTATCTAAAACTTAAAATCGCTCTAGCGGCTAAACGGTTCGTCCTAGAACAAAAAGGACCTTATTCTGTGATCACTCAAATCATCGACTCTTTTTTTCGTTCTAGCGCCTAAACGGTGCGTCGTAGAGCAATACTGACTTGATTTTCGTGATCAGCCCATCGAGTTCTATAAGAATACAAGTAAAAAATTTTTTAATTTTTATCTAAAACTTAAAATCGCTCTAGCGGCTAAACGGTTCGTCCTAGAGCAAAAAGGACCTTATTCTGTGATCACTCAAATCATCGACTCTTTTTTTCGTTCTAGCGCCTAAACGGTGCGTCGTAGAGCAATACTGACTCGATTTACGTGATCAGCGCATCGAGTTCTATAAGAATACAAGTTCAAAATAATTTTAATTTTTTTAAATTTTTATCTAAAACTTAAAATCGCTCTAGCGGCTAAACGGTTCGTCCTAGAGCAAAAAGGACTTTATTCTGTGATCACTCAAACTATCGACTCTTTTTTTCGTTCTAGCGCCTAAACGGTGCTTAGTAGAGCAAAACTGATTTGATTTTCGTGATCAGCGCATCCAGTTCTATAATTATACAAGTAAAAAAATTTTTAATTTTTATCTAAAACTTAAAATCGCTCTAGCGGCTAAACGGTTCGTCCTAGAGCAAAAAGGACTTTATTCTGTGATCACTCAAATTATCGACTCTTTTTTTCGTTCTAGCGCCTAAACGGTGCTTAGTAGAGCAAAACTGATTTGATTTTCGCGATCAGCGCATCCAGTTCTATAAGAATACAAGTTCAAAATAATTTTAATTTTTTTTAAATTTTTATCTAAAACTTAAAATCGCTCTAGCGGCTAAACGGTTCGTCCTAGAGCAAAAAGGACTTTATTCTGTGATCACTCAAATTATCGACTCTTTTTTCGTTCTAGCGCCTAAACGGTGCTTCGTAGAGCAAAACTGATTTGATTTTCGTGATCAGCGCATCGAGTTCTATAAGAATACAAGTTCAAAATAATTTTAATTTTTTTAAATTTTTTTCTAAAACTTAAAATCGCTCTAGCGGCTAAACGGTTCGTCCTAGAGCAAAAAGGACCTTATTCTGTGATCACTCAATTCATCGACTCTTTTTTTCGTTCTAGCGCCTAAACGGTGCGTCGTAGAGCAATACTGACTTTATTTTCGTGATCAGCGCATCGAGTTCTATAAGAATACAAGTTCAAAATAATTTTAATTTTTTAAAATTTTTATCTAAAACTTAAAATCGCTCTAGCGGCTAAACGGTTCGTCCTAGAGCAAAAAGGACCTTATTCTGTGATCACTCAATTCATCGACTCTTTCTTCCGTTCTAGCGCCTAAACGGTGCGTCGTAGAGCAATACTGACTTGATTTTCGTGATCAGCGCATCCAGTTCTATAAGAATACAGTTTCAAAATAATTTTAATTTTTTTTAATTTTTATTTAAAACTTAAAATCGCTCTAGCGGCTAAACGGTTCGTCCTAGAACAAAAAGGACCTTATTCTGTGATCACTCAAATCATCGACTCTTTCTTTCGTTCTAGCGCCTAAACGGTGCTTCGTAGAGCAATACTGACTTGATTTTCGTGATCAGCGCATCCAGTTCTATAAGAATACAGGTTCAAAATAATTTTAATTTTTTTTAATTTTTATCTAAAACTTAAAATCGCTCTAGCGGCTAAACGGTTCGTCCTAGAGCAAAAAGGACTTTATTCTGTGATCACTCAAATTATCGACTCTTTTTTTCGTTCTAGCGCCTAAACCGTGCGTCGTAGAGCAAAACTGACTTGATTTTCGTGATCAGCGCATCGAGTTCTATAATTATACAAGTAAAAAAATTTTTAATTTTTATCTAAAACTTAAAATCGCTCTAGCGGCTAAACGGTTCGTCCTAGAGCAAAAAGGACTTTATTCTGTGATCACTCAAATTATCGACTCTTTTTTCGTTCTAGCGCCTAAACGGTGCTTCGTAGAGCAAAACTGACTTGATTTTCGTGATCAGCCCATCGAGTTCTATAAGAATACAAGTTCAAAATAATTTTAATTTTTTTAAATTTTTTTCTAAAACTTAAAATCGCTCTAGCGGCTAAACGGTTCGTCCTAGAGCAAAAAGGACCTTATTCTGTGATCATTCAATTCATCGACTCTTTTTTTCGTTCTAGCGCCTAAACGGTGCGTCGTAGAGCAATACTGACTTGATTTTCGTGATCAGCGCATCGAGTTCTATAAGAATACAAGTTCAAAATAATTTTAATTTTTTAAAATTTTTATCTAAAACTTAAAATCGCTCTAGCGGCTAAACGGTTCGTCCTAGAGCAAAAAGGACCTTATTCTGTGATCACTCAATTCATCGACTCTTTCTTCCGTTCTAGCGCCTAAACGGTGCGTCGTAGAGCAAAACTGACTTGATTTTCGTGATCAGCGCATCCAGTTCTATAAGAATACAAGTTCAAAATAATTTTAATTTTTTTAAATTTTTATCTAAAACTTAAAATCGCTCTAGCGGCTAAACGGTTCGTCCTAGAGCAAAAAGGACCTTATTCTGTGATCACTCAAATCATCGACTCTTTTTTTCATTCTAACGCCTAAACGGTGCGTCGTAGAGCAAAACAGACTTGATTTTCATGATCAGCGCATCGAGTTCTATAACAATACAAGTTCAAAATAATTTTAATTTTTTTAAATTTTTATTTAAAACTTAAAATCGCTCTAGCGGCTAAACGGTTCGTCCTAGAGCAAAAAGGACCTTATTCTGTGATCACTCAATTCATCGACTCTTTTTTTCGTTCTAGCGCCTAAACGGTGCGTCGTAGAGCAATACTGACTTGATTTTCGTGATCAGCGCATCGAGTTCTATAAGAATACAAGTTCAAAATAATTTTAATTTTTTAAAATTTTTATCTAAAACTTAAAATCGCTCTAGCGGCTAAACGGTTCGTCCTAGAGCAAAAAGGACCTTATTCTGTGATCACTCAATTCATCGACTCTTTCTTCCGTTCTAGCGCCTAAACGGTGCGTCGTAGAGCAAAACTGACTTGATTTTCGTGATCAGCGCATCCAGTTCTATAAGAATACAAGTTCAATATAATTTTAATTTTTTTAAATTTTTATCTAAAACTTAAAATCGCTCTAGCGGCTAAACGGTTCGTCCTAGAGCAAAAAGGACCTTATTCTGTGATCACTCAAATTATCGACTCTTTTTTCGTTCTAGCGCCTAAACGGTTCGTCGTAGAGCAAAACTGACTTGATTTTCGTGATCAGCGCATCGAGTTCTATAAGAATACAAGTAAAAAAAATTTAATTTTTATCTAAAACTTAAAATCGCTCTAGCGGCTAAACGGTTCGACCTAGAGCAAAAAGGACCTTATTCTGTGATCACTCAAATCATCGACTCTTTTTTTCGTTCTAGCGCCTAAACGGTTCGTCGTAGAGCAAAACTGACTTGATTTTCGTGATCAGCGCATCGAGTTCTATAAGAATACAAGTAAAAAAAAACTTTAATTTTTATCTAAAACTTAAAATCGCTCTAGCGGCTAAACGGTTCGTCCTAGAGCAAAAAGGACCTTATTCTGTGATCACTCAAATCATCGACTCTTTTTTCGTTCTAGCGCCTAAACGGTGCGTCGTAGAGCAAAACTGACTTAATTTTCGTGATCAGCTAATCGAGTTCTATAAGAATACAAGTTCAAAATAATTTTAATTTTTATCTAAAACTTAAAATCGCTCTAGCGGCTAAACGGTTCGTCCTAGAGCAAAAAGGACCTTATTCTGTGATCACTCAAATCATCGACTCTTTTTTCCGTTCTAGCGCCTAAACGGTGCGTCGTAGAGCAATACTGACTCGATTTACGTGATCAGCGCATCGAGTTCTATAAGAATACAAGTTCAAAATAATTTTAATTTTTTTAAATTTTTATCTAAAACTTAAAATCGCTCTAGCGGCTAAACGGTTCGTCCTAGAGCAAAAAGGACTTTATTCTGTGATCACTCAAACTATCGACTCTTTTTTTCGTTCTAGCGCCTAAACGGTGCTTAGTAGAGCAAAACTGATTTGATTTTCGCGATCAGCGCATCCAGTTCTATAAGAATACAAGTAAAAAAAAAGTTAATTTTTATCTAAAACTTAAAATCGCTCTAGCGGCTAAACGGTTCGTCCTAGAGCAAAAAGGACCTTATTCTGTGATCACTCAAATCATCGACTCTTTTTTTCGTTCTAGCGCCTAAACGGTGCTTCGTAGAGCAAAACTGACTTGATTTTCGTGATCAGCGCATCGAGTTCTGTAAGAATACAAGTTCAAAATAATTTTAATTTTTTTAAATTTTTATCTAAAACTTAAAATCGCTCTAGCGGCTAAATGGTTCGTCCTAGAGCGAAAAGGACCTTATTCAGAGATCACCCAAATCATCTACTCTTTTTTTCGTTCTAGCGCCTAAACCGTGCGTCGTAGAGCAAAACTGACTTGATTTTCGTGATCAGCGCATCGAGTTCTATAATTATACAAGTAAAAAAATTTTTAATTTTTATCTAAAACTTAAAATCGCTCTAGCGGCTAAACGGTTCGTCCTAGAGCAAAAAGGACCTTATTCTGTGATCACTCAAATCATCGACTCTTTCTTTCGTTCTAGCGCCTAAACGGTGCTTCGTAGAGCAATACTGACTTGATTTTCGTGATCAGCGCATCGAGTTCTATAAGAATACAAGTTCAAAATAATTTTAATTTTTTTAAATTTTTATCTAAAACTTAAAATCGCTCTAGCGGCTAAACGGTTCGTCCTAGAGCAAAAAGGACCTTATTCTGTGATCACTCAAATCATCGACTCTTTTTTCCGTTCTAGCGCCTAAACGGTGCGTCGTAGAGCAATACTGACTCGATTTACGTGATCAGCGCATCGAGTTCTATAAGAATACAAGTTCAAAATAATTTTAATTTTTTTTAATTTTTATCTAAAACTTAAAATCGCTCTAGCGGCTAAACGGTTCGTCCTAGAGCAAAAAGGACTTTATTCTGTGATCACTCAAATTATCGACTCTTTTTTTCGTTCTAGCCCCTAAACCGTGCGTCGTAGAGCAAAACTGACTTGATTTTCGTGATCAGCGCATCGAGTTCTATAATTATACAAGTAAAAAATTTTTTAATTTTTATCTAAAACTTAAAATCGTTCTAGCGGCTAAACGGTTCGTCCTAGAGCAAAAAGGACTTTATTCTGTGATCACTCAAATTATCGACTCTTTTTTCGTTCTAGCGCCTAAACGGTGCTTCGTAGAGCAAAACTGACTTGATTTTCGTGATCAGCGCATCGAGTTCTATAAGAATACAAGTTCAAAATAATTTTAATTTTTTTAAATTTTTTTCTAAAACTTAAAATCGCTCTAGCGGCTAAACGGTTCGTCCTAGAGCAAAAAGGACCTTATTCTGTGATCACTCAATTCATCGACTCTTTTTTTCGTTCTAGCGCCTAAACGGTGCGTCGTAGAGCAATACTGACTTGATTTTCGTGATCAGCGCATCGAGTTCTATAAGAATACAAGTTCAAAATAATTTTAATTTTTTAAAATTTTTATCTAAAACTTAAAATCGCTCTAGCGGCTAAACGGTTCGTCCTAGAGCAAAAAGGACCTTATTCTGTGATCACTCAATTCATCGACTCTTTCTTCCGTTCTAGCGCCTAAACGGTGCGTCGTAGAGCAAAACTGACTTGATTTTCGTGATCAGCGCATCCAGTTCTATAAGAATACAAGTTCAAAATAATTTTAATTTTTTTAAATTTTTATCTAAAACTTAAAATCGCTCTAGCGGCTAAACGGTTCGTCCTAGAGCAAAAAGGACCTTATTCTGTGATCACTCAAATCATCGACTCTTTTTTTCATTCTAGCGCCTAAACGGTGCGTCGTAGAGCAAAACAGACTTGATTTTCATGATCAGCGCATCGAGTTCTATAACAATACAAGTTCAAAATAATTTTAATTTTTTTAAATTTTTATTTAAAACTTAAAATCGCTCTAGCGGCTAAACGGTTCGTCCTAGAACAAAAAGGACTTTATTCTGTGATCACTCAAATTATCGACTCTTTTTTTCGTTCTAGCGCCTAAACGGTGCTTAGTAGAGCAAAACTGATTTGATTTTCGCGATCAGCGCATCCAGTTCTATAAGAATACAAGTTCAAAATAATTTTAATTTTTTTAAATTTTTATCTAAAATTTAAAATCGCTCTAGCGGCTAAACGGTTCGTCCTAGAGCAAAAAGGACCTTATTCTGTGATCACTCAAATCATCGACTCTTTTTTTCATTCTAGCGCCTAAACGGTGCGTCGTAGAGCAAAACTGACTTGATTTTCATGATCAGCGCATCGAGTTCTATAACAATACAAGTTCAAAATAATTTTAATTTTTTTAAATTTTTATTTAAAACTTAAAATCGCTCTAGCGGCTAAACGGTTCGTCCTAGAACAAAAAGGACCTTATTCTGTGATCACTCAAATCATCGACTATTTCTTTCGTTCTAGCGCCTAAACGGTGCTTCGTAGAGCAATACTGACTTGATTTTCGTGATCAGCGCATCCAGTTCTATAAGAATACAAGTTCAAAATAATTTTAATTTTTTTAAATTTTTATCTAAAACTTAAAATCGCTCTAGCGGCTAAACGGTTCGCCCTAGAGCAAAAAGGACCTTATTCTGTGATCACTCAAATCATCGACTCTTTTTTTCATTCTAGCGCCTAAACGGTGCGTCGTAGAGCAAAACAGACTTGATTTTCATGATCAGCGCATCGAGTTCTATAACAATACAAGTTCAAAATAATTTTAATTTTTTTAAATTTTTATTTAAAACTTAAAATCGCTCTAGCGGCTAAACGGTTCGTCCTAGAACAAAAAGGACTTTATTCTGTGATCACTCAAATTATCGACTCTTTTTTTCGTTCTAGCGCCTAAACGGTGCTTAGTAGAGCAAAACTGATTTGATTTTCGCGATCAGCGCATCCAGTTCTATAAGAATACAAGTTCAAAATAATTTTAATTTTTTAAAATTTTTATCTAAAACTTAAAATCGCTCTAGCGGCTAAACGGTTCGTCCTAGAGCAAAAAGGACTTTATTCTGTGATCACTCAAATTATCGACTCTTTTTTCGTTCTAGCGCCTAAACGGTGCTTAGTAGAGCAAAACTGATTTGATTTTCGCGATCAGCGCATCCAGTTCTATAAGAATACAAGTTCAAAATAATTTTAATTTTTTTAAATTTTTATCTAAAACTTAAAATCGCTCTAGCGGCTAAACGGTTCGTCCTAGAGCAAAAAGGACCTTATTCTGTGATCACTCAAATCATCGACTCTTTTTTTCATTCTAGCGCCTAAACGGTGCGTCGTAGAGCAAAACAGACTTGATTTTCATGATCAGCGCATCGAGTTCTATAACAATACAAGTTCAAAATAATTTTAATTTTTTTAAATTTTTATTTAAAACTTAAAATCGCTCTAGCGGCTAAACGGTTCGTCCTAGAACAAAAAGGACTTTATTCTGTGATCACTCAAATTATCGACTCTTTTTTTCGTTCTAGCGCCTAAACGGTGCTTAGTAGAGCAAAACTGATTTGATTTTCGCGATCAGCGCATCCAGTTCTATAAGAATACAAGTTCAAAATAATTTTAATTTTTTTAAATTTTTATCTAAAATTTAAAATCGCTCTAGCGGCTAAAGGGTTCGTCCTAGAGCAAAAAGGACCTTATTCTGTGATCACTCAAATCATCGACTCTTTTTTTCATTCTAGCGCCTAAACGGTGCGTCGTAGAGCAAAACTGACTTGATTTTCATGATCAGCGCATCGAGTTCTATAACAATACAAGTTCAAAATAATTTTAATTTTTTTAAATTTTTATTTAAAACTTAAAATCGCTCTAGCGGCTAAACGGTTCGTCCTAGAACAAAAAGGACTTTATTCTGTGATCACTCAAATCATCGACTCTTTTTTTCATTCTAGCGCCTAAACGGTGCGTCGTAGAGCAAAACAGACTTGATTTTCATGATCAGCGCATCGAGTTCTATAACAATACAAGTTCAAAATAATTTTAATTTTTTTAAATTTTTATTTAAAACTTAAAATCGCTCTAGCGGCTAAACGGTTCGTCCTAGAACAAAAAGGACTTTATTCTGTGATCACTCAAATTATCGACTCTTTTTTTCGTTCTAGCGCCTAAACGGTGCTTAGTAGAGCAAAACTGATTTGATTTTCGCGATCAGCGCATCCAGTTCTATAAGAATACAAGTTCAAAATAATTTTAATTTTTTTAAATTTTTATCTAAAACTTAAAATCGCTCTAGCGGCTAAACGGTTCGTCCTAGAGCAAAAAGGACTTTATTCTGTGATCACTCAAATTATCGACTCTTTTTTCGTTCTAGCGCCTAAACGGTGCTTAGTAGAGCAAAACTGATTTGATTTTCGCGATCAGCGCATCCAGTTCTATAAGAATACAAGTTCAAAATAATTTTAATTTTTTTAAATTTTTATCTAAAACTTAAAATCGCTCTAGCGGCTAAACGGTTCGTCCTAGAGCAAAAAGGACTTTATTCTGTGATCACTCAAATTATCGACTCTTTTTTTCGTTCTAGCGCCTAAACGGTGCTTAGTAGAGCAAAACTGATTTGATTTTCGCGATCAGCGCATCCAGTTCTATAAGAATACAAGTTCAAAATAATTTTAATTTTTTTAAATTTTTATCTAAAACTTAAAATCGCTCTAGCGGCTAAACGGTTCGTCCTAGAGCAAAAAGGACTTTATTCTGTGATCACTCAAATTATCGACTCTTTTTTCGTTCTAGCGCCTAAACGGTGCTTCGTAGAGCAAAACTGATTTGATTTTCGTGATCAGCGCATCGAGTTCTATAAGAATACAAGTTCAAAATAATTTTAATTTTTTTAAATTTTTTTCTAAAACTTAAAATCGCTCTAGCGGCTAAACGGTTCGTCCTAGAGCAAAAAGGACCTTATTCTGTGATCACTCAATTCATCGACTCTTTTTTTCGTTCTAGCGCCTAAACGGTGCGTCGTAGAGCAATACTGACTTGATTTTCGTGATCAGCGCATCGAGTTCTATAAGAATACAAGTTCAAAATAATTTTAATTTTTTAAAATTTTTATCTAAAACTTAAAATCGCTCTAGCGGCTAAACGGTTCGTCCTAGAGCAAAAAGGACCTTATTCTGTGATCACTCAATTCATCGACTCTTTCTTCCGTTCTAGCGCCTAAACGGTGCGTCGTAGAGCAATACTGACTTGATTTTCGTGATCAGCGCATCCAGTTCTATAAGAATACAGGTTCAAAATAATTTTAATTTTTTTTAATTTTTATTTAAAACTTAAAATCGCTCTAGCGGCTAAACGGTTCGTCCTAGAACAAAAAGGACCTTATTCTGTGATCACTCAAATCATCGACTCTTTCTTTCGTTCTAGCGCCTAAACGGTGCTTCGTAGAGCAATACTGACTTGATTTTCGTGATCAGCGCATCCAGTTCTATAAGAATACAGGTTCAAAATAATTTTAATTTTTTTTAATTTTTATCTAAAACTTAAAATCGCTCTAGCGGCTAAACGGTTCGTCCTAGAGCAAAAAGGACCTTATTCTGTGATCACTCAAATCATCGACTCTTTTTTTCATTCTAGCGCCTAAACGGTGCGTCGTAGAGCAAAACAGACTTGATTTTCATGATCAGCGCATCGAGTTCTATAACAATACAAGTTCAAAATAATTTTAATTTTTTTAAATTTTTATTTAAAACTTAAAATCGCTCTAGCGGCTAAACGGTTCGTCCTAGAACAAAAAGGACCTTATTCTGTGATCACTCAAATCATCGACTCTTTTTTTCGTTCTAGCGCCTAAACGGTGCGTCGTAGAGCAATACTGACTCGATTTACGTGATCAGCGCATCGAGTTCTATAAGATTACAAGTTCAAATAATTTTAATTTTTTTAAATTTTTATCTAAAACTTAAAATCGCTCTAGCGGCTAAACGGTTCGTCCTAGAGCAAAAAGGACTTTATTCTGTGATCACTCAAATTATCGACTCTTTTTTTCGTTCTAGCGCCTAAACGGTACTTAGTAGAGCAAAACTGATTTGATTTTCGCGATCAGCGCATCCAGTTCTATAAGAATACAAGTAAAAAAAAAGTTAATTTTTATCTAAAACTTAAAATCGCTCTAGCGGCTAAACGGTTCGTCCTAGAGCAAAAAGGACCTTATTCTGTGATCACTCAAATCATCGACTCTTTTTTTCGTTCTAGCGCCTAAACGGTGCTTTGTAGAGCAAAACTGACTTGATTTTCGTGATCAGCGCATCGAGTTCTGTAAGAATACAAGTTCAAAATAATTTTAATTTTTTTAAATTTTTATCTAAAACTTAAAATCGCTCTAGCGGCTAAATGGTTCGTCCTAGAGCGAAAAGGACCTTATTCAGAGATCACTCAAATCATCTACTCTTTTTTTCGTTCTAGCGCCTAAACCGTGCGTCGTAGAGCAAAACTGACTTGATTTTCGTGATCAGCGCATCGAGTTCTATAATTATACAAGTAAAAAAATTTTTAATTTTTATCTAAAACTTAAAATCGCTCTAGCGGCTAAACGGTTCGTCCTAGAGCAAAAAGGACCTTATTCTGTGATCACTCAAATCATCGACTCTTTTTTTCGTTCTAGCGCCTAAACGGTGCGTCGTAGAGCAATACTGACTCGATTTACGTGATCAGCGCATCGAGTTCTATAAGAATACAAGTTCAAAATAATTTTAATTTTTTTAAATTTTTATCTAAAACTTAAAATCGCTCTAGCGGCTAAACGGTTCGTCCTAGAGCAAAAAGGACTTTATTCTGTGATCACTCAAATTATCGACTCTTTTTTCGTTCTAGCGCCTAAACGGTGCTTCGTAGAGCAAAACTGACTTGATTTTCGTGATCAGCGCATCGAGTTCTATAAGAATACAAGTTCAAAATAATTTTAATTTTTTTAAATTTTTTTCTAAAACTTAAAATCGCTCTAGCGGCTAAACGGTTCGTCCTAGAGCAAAAAGGACCTTATTCTGTGATCACTCAATTCATCGACTCTTTCTTCCGTTCTAGCGCCTAAACGGTGCGTCGTAGAGCAAAACTGACTTGATTTTCGTGATCAGCGCATCCAGTTCTATAAGAATACAAGTTCAAAATAATTTTAATTTTTGTAAATTTTTATCTAAAACTTAAAATCGCTCTAGCGGCTAAACGGTTCGTCCTAGAGCAAAAAGGACCTTATTCTGTGATCACTCAAATCATCGACTCTTTTTTTCATTCTAGCGCCTAAACGGTGCGTCGTAGAGCAAAACTGACTTGATTTTCGTGATCAGCGCATCGAGTTCTGTAAGAATACAAGTAAAAAATTTTTTAATTTTTATCTAAAACTTAAAATCGCTCTAGCGGCTAAATGGTTCGTCCTAGAGCGAAAAGGACCTTATTCAGAGATCACTCAAATCATCTACTCTTTTTTTCGTTCTAGCGCCTAAACCGTGCGTCGTAGAGCAAAACTGACTTGATTTTCGTGATCAGCGCATCGAGTTCTATAATTATACAAGTAAAAAAAATTTTAATTTTTATCTAAAACTTAAAATCGCTCTAGCGGCTAAACGGTTCGTCCTAGAACAAAAAGGACCTTATTCTGTGATCACTCAAATCATCGACTCTTTTTTTCGTTCTAGCGCCTAAACGGTGCGTCGTAGAGCAATACTGACTTGATTTTCGTGATCAGCCCATCGAGTTCTATAAGAATACAAGTAAAAAAATTTTTAATTTTTATCTAAAACTTAAAATCGCTCTAGCGGCTAAACGGTTCGTCCTAGAGCAAAAAGGACCTTATTCTGTGATCACTCAAATCATCGACTCTTTTTTTCGTTCTAGCGCCTAAACGGTGCGTCGTAGAGCAATACTGACTCGATTTACGTGATCAGCGCATCGAGTTCTATAAGAATACAAGTTCAAAATAATTTTAATTTTTTTAAATTTTTATCTAAAACTTAAAATCGCTCTAGCGGCTAAACGGTTCGTCCTAGAGCAAAAAGGACTTTATTCTGTGATCACTCAAACTATCGACTCTTTTTTTCGTTCTAGCGCCTAAACGGTGCTTAGTAGAGCAAAACTGATTTGATTTTCGCGATCAGCGCATCCAGTTCTATAAGAATACAAGTAAAAAAAAAGTTAATTTTTATCTAAAACTTAAAATCGCTCTAGCGGCTAAACGGTTCGTCCTAGAGCAAAAAGGACCTTATTCTGTGATCACTCAAATCATCGACTCTTTTTTTCGTTCTAGCGCCTAAACGGTGCTTCGTAGAGCAAAACTGACTTGATTTTCGTGATCAGCGCATCGAGTTCTGTAAGAATACAAGTTCAAAATAATTTTAATTTTTTTAAATTTTTATCTAAAACTTAAAATCGCTCTAGCGGCTAAATGGTTCGTCCTAGAGCGAAAAGGACCTTATTCAGAGATCACTCAAATCATCTACTCTTTTTTTCGTTCTAGCGCCTAAACCGTGCGTCGTAGAGCAAAACTGACTTGATTTTCGTGATCAGCGCATCGAGTTCTATAATTATACAAGTAAAAAAATTTTTAATTTTTATCTAAAACTTAAAATCGCTCTAGCGGCTAAACGGTTCGTCCTAGAGCAAAAAGGACCTTATTCTGTGATCACTCAAATCATCGACTCTTTCTTTCGTTCTAGCGCCTAAACGGTGCTTCGTAGAGCAATACTGACTTGATTTTCGTGATCAGCGCATCCAGTTCTATAAGAATACAAGTTCAAAATAATTTTAATTTTTTTAAATTTTTATCTAAAACTTAAAATCGCTCTAGCGGCTAAACGGTTCGTCCTAGAGCAAAAAGGACCTTATTCTGTGATCACTCAAATCATCGACTCTTTTTTTCGTTCTAGCGCCTAAACGGTGCGTCGTAGAGCAATACTGACTCGATTTACGTGATCAGCGCATCGAGTTCTATAAGAATACAAGTTCAAAATAATTTTAATTTTTTTTAATTTTTATCTAAAACTTAAAATCGCTCTAGCGGCTAAACGGTTCGTCCTAGAGCAAAAAGGACTTTATTCTGTGATCACTCAAATTATCGACTCTTTTTTTCGTTCTAGCGCCTAAACCGTGCGTCGTAGAGCAAAACTGACTTGATTTTCGTGATCAGCGCATCGAGTTCTATAATTATACAAGTAAAAAAATTTTTAATTTTTATCTAAAACTTAAAATCGCTCTAGCGGCTAAACGGTTCGTCCTAGAGCAAAAAGGACTTTATTCTGTGATCACTCAAATTATCGACTCTTTTTTCGTTCTAGCGCCTAAACGGTGCTTCGTAGAGCAAAACTGACTTGATTTTCGTGATCAGCCCATCGAGTTCTATAAGAATACAAGTTCAAAATAATTTTAATTTTTTTAAATTTTTTTCTAAAACTTAAAATCGCTCTAGCGGCTAAACGGTTCGTCCTAGAGCAAAAAGGACCTTATTCTGTGATCACTCAATTCATCGACTCTTTTTTTCGTTCTAGCGCCTAAACGGTGCGTCGTAGAGCAATACTGACTTGATTTTCGTGATCAGCGCATCGAGTTCTATAAGAATACAAGTTCAAAATAATTTTAATTTTTTAAAATTTTTATCTAAAACTTAAAATCGCTCTAGCGGCTAAACGGTTCGTCCTAGAGCAAAAAGGACCTTATTCTGTGATCACTCAATTCATCGACTCTTTCTTCCGTTCTAGCGCCTAAACGGTGCGTCGTAGAGCAAAACTGACTTGATTTTCGTGATCAGCGCATCCAGTTCTATAAGAATACAAGTTCAAAATAATTTTAATTTTTTTAAATTTTTATCTAAAACTTAAAATCGCTCTAGCGGCTAAACGGTTCGTCCTAGAGCAAAAAGGACCTTATTCTGTGATCACTCAAATCATCGACTCTTTTTTTCATTCTAACGCCTAAAGGGTGCGTCGTAGAGCAAAACAGACTTGATTTTCATGATCAGCGCATCGAGTTCTATAACAATACAAGTTCAAAATAATTTTAATTTTTTTAAATTTTTATTTAAAACTTAAAATCGCTCTAGCGGCTAAACGGTTCGTCCTAGAGCAAAAAGGACCTTATTCTGTGATCACTCAAATCATCGACTCTTTTTTTCATTCTAACGCCTAAAGGGTGCGTCGTAGAGCAAAACAGACTTGATTTTCATGATCAGCGCATCGAGTTCTATAACAATACAAGTTCAAAATAATTTTAATTTTTTTAAATTTTTATTTAAAACTTAAAATCGCTCTAGCGGCTAAACGGTTCGTCCTAGAGCAAAAAGGACCTTATTCTGTGATCACTCAATTCATCGACTCTTTTTTTCGTTCTAGCGCCTAAACGGTGCGTCGTAGAGCAATACTGACTTGATTTTCGTGATCAGCGCATCGAGTTCTATAAGAATACAAGTTCAAAATAATTTTAATTTTTTAAAATTTTTATCTAAAACTTAAAATCGCTCTAGCGGCTAAACGGTTCGTCCTAGAGCAAAAAGGACCTTATTCTGTGATCACTCAATTCATCGACTCTTTCTTCCGTTCTAGCGCCTAAACGGTGCGTCGTAGAGCAAAACTGACTTGATTTTCGTGATCAGCGCATCCAGTTCTATAAGAATACAAGTTCAAAATAATTTTAATTTTTTTAAATTTTTATCTAAAACTTAAAATCGCTCTAGCGGCTAAACGGTTCGTCCTAGAGCAAAAAGGACCTTATTCTGTGATCACTCAAATTATCGACTCTTTTTTCGTTCTAGCGCCTAAACGGTTCGTCGTAGAGCAAAACTGACTTGATTTTCGTGATCAGCGCATCGAGTTCTATAAGAATACAAGTAAAAAAAATTTAATTTTTATCTAAAACTTAAAATCGCTCTAGCGGCTAAACGGTTCGACCTAGAGCAAAAAGGACCTTATTCTGTGATCACTCAAATCATCGACTCTTTTTTTCGTTCTAGCGCCTAAACGGTTCGTCGTAGAGCAAAACTGACTTGATTTTCGTGATCAGCGCATCGAGTTCTATAAGAATACAAGTAAAAAAAAACTTTAATTTTTATCTAAAACTTAAAATCGCTCTAGCGGCTAAACGGTTCGTCCTAGAGCAAAAAGGACCTTATTCTGTGATCACTCAAATCATCGACTCTTTTTTCGTTCTAGCGCCTAAACGGTGCGTCGTAGAGCAAAACTGACTTAATTTTCGTGATCAGCTAATCGAGTTCTATAAGAATACAAGTTCAAAATAATTTTAATTTTTATCTAAAACTTAAAATCGCTCTAGCGGCTAAACGGTTCGTCCTAGAGCAAAAAGGACCTTATTCTGTGATCACTCAAATCATCGACTCTTTTTTCCGTTCTAGCGCCTAAACGGTGCGTCGTAGAGCAATACTGACTCGATTTACGTGATCAGCGCATCGAGTTCTATAAGAATACAAGTTCAAAATAATTTTAATTTTTTTAAATTTTTATCTAAAACTTAAAATCGCTCTAGCGGCTAAACGGTTCGTCCTAGAGCAAAAAGGACCTTATTCTGTGATCACTCAAATCATCGACTCTTTTTTCGTTCTAGCGCCTAAACGGTGCTTCGTTGAGCAAAACTGACTTGATTTTCGTGATCAGCGCATCGAGTTCTGTAAGAATACAAGTTCAAAATAATTTTAATTTTTTAAAATTTTTATCTAAAACTTAAAATCGCTCTAGCGGCTAAATGGTTCGTCCTAGAGCGAAAAGGACCTTATTCAGAGATCACCCAAATCATCTACTCTTTTTTTCGTTCTAGCGCCTAAACCGTGCGTCGTAGAGCAAAACTGACTTGATTTTCGTGATCAGCGCATCGAGTTCTATAATTATACAAGTAAAAAAATTTTTAATTTTTATCTAAAACTTAAAATCGCTCTAGCGGCTAAACGGTTCGTCCTAGAGCAAAAAGGACCTTATTCTGTGATCACTCAATTCATCGACTCTTTCTTCCGTTCTAGCGCCTAAACGGTGCGTCGTAGAGCAAAACTGACTTGATTTTCGTGATCAGCGCATCCAGTTCTATAAGAATACAAGTTCAAAATAATTTTAATTTTTTAAAATTTTTATCTAAAACTTAAAATCGCTCTAGCGGCTAAACGGTTCGTCCTAGAGCAAAAAGGACCTTATTCTGTGATCACTCAATTCATCGACTCTTTCTTCCGTTCTAGCGCCTAAACGGTGCGTCGTAGAGCAAAACTGACTTGATTTTCGTGATCAGCGCATCCAGTTCTATAAGAATACAAGTTCAAAATAATTTTAATTTTTTTAAATTTTTATCTAAAACTTAAAATCGCTCTAGCGGCTAAACGGTTCGTCCTAGAGCAAAAAGGACCTTATTCTGTGATCACTCAAATCATCGACTCTTTTTTTCATTCTAACGCCTAAACGGTGCGTCGTAGAGCAAAACAGACTTGATTTTCATGATCAGCGCATCGAGTTCTATAACAATACAAGTTCAAAATAATTTTAATTTTTTTAAATTTTTATTTAAAACTTAAAATCGCTCTAGCGGCTAAACGGTTCGTCCTAGAGCAAAAAGGACCTTATTCTGTGATCACTCAATTCATCGACTCTTTTTTTCGTTCTAGCGCCTAAACGGTGCGTCGTAGAGCAATACTGACTTGATTTTCGTGATCAGCGCATCGAGTTCTATAAGAATACAAGTTCAAAATAATTTTAATTTTTTAAAATTTTTATCTAAAACTTAAAATCGCTCTAGCGGCTAAACGGTTCGTCCTAGAGCAAAAAGGACCTTATTCTGTGATCACTCAATTCATCGACTCTTTCTTCCGTTCTAGCGCCTAAACGGTGCGTCGTAGAGCAAAACTGACTTGATTTTCGTGATCAGCGCATCCAGTTCTATAAGAATACAAGTTCAATATAATTTTAATTTTTTTAAATTTTTATCTAAAACTTAAAATCGCTCTAGCGGCTAAACGGTTCGTCCTAGAGCAAAAAGGACCTTATTCTGTGATCACTCAAATTATCGACTCTTTTTTCGTTCTAGCGCCTAAACGGTTCGTCGTAGAGCAAAACTGACTTGATTTTCGTGATCAGCGCATCGAGTTCTATAAGAATACAAGTAAAAAAAATTTAATTTTTATCTAAAACTTAAAATCGCTCTAGCGGCTAAACGGTTCGACCTAGAGCAAAAAGGACCTTATTCTGTGATCACTCAAATCATCGACTCTTTTTTTCGTTCTAGCGCCTAAACGGTTCGTCGTAGAGCAAAACTGACTTGATTTTCGTGATCAGCGCATCGAGTTCTATAAGAATACAAGTAAAAAAAAACTTTAATTTTTATCTAAAACTTAAAATCGCTCTAGCGGCTAAACGGTTCGTCCTAGAGCAAAAAGGACCTTATTCTGTGATCACTCAAATCATCGACTCTTTTTTCGTTCTAGCGCCTAAACGGTGCGTCGTAGAGCAAAACTGACTTAATTTTCGTGATCAGCTAATCGAGTTCTATAAGAATACAAGTTCAAAATAATTTTAATTTTTATCTAAAACTTAAAATCGCTCTAGCGGCTAAACGGTTCGTCCTAGAGCAAAAAGGACCTTATTCTGTGATCACTCAAATCATCGACTCTTTTTTCCGTTCTAGCGCCTAAACGGTGCGTCGTAGAGCAATACTGACTCGATTTACGTGATCAGCGCATCGAGTTCTATAAGAATACAAGTTCAAAATAATTTTAATTTTTTTAAATTTTTTTCTAAAACTTAAAATCGCTCTAGCGGCTAAACGGTTCGTCCTAGAGCAAAAAGGACCTTATTCTGTGATCACTCAATTCATCGACTCTTTTTTTCGTTCTAGCGCCTAAACGGTGCGTCGTAGAGCAATACTGACTTGATTTTCGTGATCAGCGCATCGAGTTCTATAAGAATACAAGTTCAAAATAATTTTAATTTTTTAAAATTTTTATCTAAAACTTAAAATCGCTCTAGCGGCTAAACGGTTCGTCCTAGAGCAAAAAGGACCTTATTCTGTGATCACTCAATTCATCGACTCTTTCTTCCGTTCTAGCGCCTAAACGGTGCGTCGTAGAGCAAAACTGACTTGATTTTCGTGATCAGCGCATCCAGTTCTATAAGAATACAAGTTCAAAATAATTTTAATTTTTTTAAATTTTTATCTAAAACTTAAAATCGCTCTAGCGGCTAAACGGTTCGTCCTAGAGCAAAAAGGACCTTATTCTGTGATCACTCAAATCATCGACTCTTTTTTCCATTCTAACGCCTAAACGGTGCGTCGTAGAGCAAAACAGACTTGATTTTCATGATCAGCGCATCGAGTTCTATAACAATACAAGTTCAAAATAATTTTAATTTTTTTAAATTTTTATTTAAAACTTAAAATCGCTCTAGCGGCTAAACGGTTCGTCCTAGAGCAAAAAGGACCTTATTCTGTGATCACTCAATTCATCGACTCTTTCTTTCGTTCTAGCGCCTAAACGGTGCGTCGTAGAGCAATACTGACTTGATTTTCGTGATCAGCGCATCGAGTTCTATAAGAATACAAGTTCAAAATAATTTTAATTTTTTAAAATTTTTATCTAAAACTTAAAATCGCTCTAGCGGCTAAACGGTTCGTCCTAGAGCAAAAAGGACCTTATTCTGTGATCACTCAATTCATCGACTCTTTCTTCCGTTCTAGCGCCTAAACGGTGCGTCGTAGAGCAAAACTGACTTGATTTTCGTGATCAGCGCATCCAGTTCTATAAGAATACAAGTTCAAAATAATTTTAATTTTTTTAAATTTTTATCTAAAACTTAAAATCGCTCTAGCGGCTAAACGGTTCGTCCTAGAGCAAAAAGGACCTTATTCTGTGATCACTCAAATTATCGACTCTTTTTTCGTTCTAGCGCCTAAACGGTTCGTCGTAGAGCAAAACTGACTTGATTTTCGTGATCAGCGCATCGAGTTCTATAAGAATACAAGTAAAAAAAATTTAATTTTTATCTAAAACTTAAAATCGCTCTAGCGGCTAAACGGTTCGACCTAGAGCAAAAAGGACCTTATTCTGTGATCACTCAAATCATCGACTCTTTTTTCCGTTCTAGCGCCTAAACGGTTCGTCGTAGAGCAAAACTGACTTGATTTTCGTGATCAGCGCATCGAGTTCTATAAGAATACAAGTAAAAAAAAACTTTAATTTTTATCTAAAACTTAAAATCGCTCTAGCGGCTAAACGGTTCGTCCTAGAGCAAAAAGGACCTTATTCTGTGATCACTCAAATCATCGACTCTTTTTTCGTTCTAGCGCCTAAACGGTGCGTCGTAGAGCAAAACTGACTTAATTTTCGTGATCAGCTAATCGAGTTCTATAAGAATACAAGTTCAAAATAATTTTAATTTTTATCTAAAACTTAAAATCGCTCTAGCGGCTAAACGGTTCGTCCTAGAGCAAAAAGGACCTTATTCTGTGATCACTCAAATCATCGACTCTTTTTTCCGTTCTAGCGCCTAAACGGTGCGTCGTAGAGCAATACTGACTCGATTTACGTGATCAGCGCATCGAGTTCTATAAGAATACAAGTTCAAAATAATTTTAATTTTTTTAAATTTTTATCTAAAACTTAAAATCGCTCTAGCGGCTAAACGGTTCGTCCTAGAGCAAAAAGGACCTTATTCTGTGATCACTCAAATCATCGACTCTTTTTTCGTTCTAGCGCCTAAACGGTGCTTCGTAGAGCAAAACTGACTTGATTTTCGTGATCAGCGCATCGAGTTCTGTAAGAATACAAGTTCAAAATAATTTTAATTTTTTTAAATTTTTATCTAAAACTTAAAATCGCTCTAGCGGCTAAATGGTTCGTCCTAGAGCGAAAAGGACCTTATTCAGAGATCACCCAAATCATCTACTCTTTTTTTCGTTCTAGCGCCTAAACCGTGCGTCGTAGAGCAAAACTGACTTGATTTTCGTGATCAGCGCATCGAGTTCTATAATTATACAAGTAAAAAAATTTTTAATTTTTATCTAAAACTTAAAATCGCTCTAGCGGCTAAACGGTTCGTCCTAGAGCAAAAAGGACCTTATTCTGTGATCACTCAATTCATCGACTCTTTCTTCCGTTCTAGCGCCTAAACGGTGCGTCGTAGAGCAAAACTGACTTGATTTTCGTGATCAGCGCATCCAGTTCTATAAGAATACAAGTTCAAAATAATTTTAATTTTTTAAAATTTTTATCTAAAACTTAAAATCGCTCTAGCGGCTAAACGGTTCGTCCTAGAGCAAAAAGGACCTTATTCTGTGATCACTCAATTCATCGACTCTTTCTTCCGTTCTAGCGCCTAAACGGTGCGTCGTAGAGCAAAACTGACTTGATTTTCGTGATCAGCGCATCCAGTTCTATAAGAATACAAGTTCAAAATAATTTTAATTTTTTTAAATTTTTATCTAAAACTTAAAATCGCTCTAGCGGCTAAACGGTTCGTCCTAGAGCAAAAAGGACCTTATTCTGTGATCACTCAAATCATCGACTCTTTTTTTCATTCTAACGCCTAAACGGTGCGTCGTAGAGCAAAACAGACTTGATTTTCATGATCAGCGCATCGAGTTCTATAACAATACAAGTTCAAAATAATTTTAATTTTTTTAAATTTTTATTTAAAACTTAAAATCGCTCTAGCGGCTAAACGGTTCGTCCTAGAGCAAAAAGGACCTTATTCTGTGATCACTCAATTCATCGACTCTTTTTTTCGTTCTAGCGCCTAAACGGTGCGTCGTAGAGCAATACTGACTTGATTTTCGTGATCAGCGCATCGAGTTCTATAAGAATACAAGTTCAAAATAATTTTAATTTTTTAAAATTTTTATCTAAAACTTAAAATCGCTCTAGCGGCTAAACGGTTCGTCCTAGAGCAAAAAGGACCTTATTCTGTGATCACTCAATTCATCGACTCTTTCTTCCGTTCTAGCGCCTAAACGGTGCGTCGTAGAGCAAAACTGACTTGATTTTCGTGATCAGCGCATCCAGTTCTATAAGAATACAAGTTCAAAATAATTTTAATTTTTTTAAATTTTTATCTAAAACTTAAAATCGCTCTAGCGGCTAAACGGTTCGTCCTAGAGCAAAAAGGACCTTATTCTGTGATCACTCAAATTATCGACTCTTTTTTCGTTCTAGCGCCTAAACGGTTCGTCGTAGAGCAAAACTGACTTGATTTTCGTGATCAGCGCATCGAGTTCTATAAGAATACAAGTAAAAAAAATTTAATTTTTATCTAAAACTTAAAATCGCTCTAGCGGCTAAACGGTTCGACCTAGAGCAAAAAGGACCTTATTCTGTGATCACTCAAATCATCGACTCTTTTTTTCGTTCTAGCGCCTAAACGGTTCGTCGTAGAGCAAAACTGACTTGATTTTCGTGATCAGCGCATCGATTTCTATAAGAATACAAGTAAAAAAAAACTTTAATTTTTATCTAAAACTTAAAATCGCTCTAGCGGCTAAACGGTTCGTCCTAGAGCAAAAAGGACCTTATTCTGTGATCACTCAAATCATCGACTCTTTTTTCGTTCTAGCGCCTAAACGGTGCGTCGTAGAGCAAAACTGACTTAATTTTCGTGATCAGCTAATCGAGTTCTATAAGAATACAAGTTCAAAATAATTTTAATTTTTATCTAAAACTTAAAATCGCTCTAGCGGCTAAACGGTTCGTCCTAGAGCAAAAAGGACCTTATTCTGTGATCACTCAAATCATCGACTCTTTTTTCCGTTCTAGCGCCTAAACGGTGCGTCGTAGAGCAATACTGACTCGATTTACGTGATCAGCGCATCGAGTTCTATAAGAATACAAGTTCAAAATAATTTTAATTTTTTTAAATTTTTATCTAAAACTTAAAATCGCTCTAGCGGCTAAACGGTTCGTCCTAGAGCAAAAAGGACTTTATTCTGTGATCACTCAAACTATCGACTCTTTTTTTCGTTCTAGCGCCTAAACGGTGCTTAGTAGAGCAAAACTGATTTGATTTTCGCGATCAGCGCATCCAGTTCTATAAGAATACAAGTAAAAAAAAAGTTAATTTTTATCTAAAACTTAAAATCGCTCTAGCGGCTAAACGGTTCGTCCTAGAGCAAAAAGGACCTTATTCTGTGATCACTCAAATCATCGACTCTTTTTTCGTTCTAGCGCCTAAACGGTGCTTCGTAGAGCAAAACTGACTTGATTTTCGTGATCAGCGCATCGAGTTCTGTAAGAATACAAGTTCAAAATAATTTTAATTTTTTTAAATTTTTATCTAAAACTTAAAATCGCTCTAGCGGCTAAATGGTTCGTCCTAGAGCGAAAAGGACCTTATTCAGAGATCACCCAAATCATCTACTCTTTTTTTCGTTCTAGCGCCTAAACCGTGCGTCGTAGAGCAAAACTGACTTGATTTTCGTGATCAGCGCATCGAGTTCTATAATTATACAAGTAAAAAAATTTTTAATTTTTATCTAAAACTTAAAATCGCTCTAGCGGCTAAACGGTTCGTCCTAGAGCAAAAAGGACCTTATTCTGTGATCACTCAAATCATCGACTCTTTCTTTCGTTCTAGCGCCTAAACGGTGCTTCGTAGAGCAATACTGACTTGATTTTCGTGATCAGCGCATCGAGTTCTATAAGAATACAAGTTCAAAATAATTTTAATTTTTTTAAATTTTTATCTAAAACTTAAAATCGCTCTAGCGGCTAAACGGTTCGTCCTAGAGCAAAAAGGACCTTATTCTGTGATCACTCAAATCATCGACTCTTTTTTCCGTTCTAGCGCCTAAACGGTGCGTCGTAGAGCAATACTGACTCGATTTACGTGATCAGCGCATCGAGTTCTATAAGAATACAAGTTCAAAATAATTTTAATTTTTTTTAATTTTTATCTAAAACTTAAAATCGCTCTAGCGGCTAAACGGTTCGTCCTAGAGCAAAAAGGACTTTATTCTGTGATCACTCAAATTATCGACTCTTTTTTTCGTTCTAGCCCCTAAACCGTGCGTCGTAGAGCAAAACTGACTTGATTTTCGTGATCAGCGCATCGAGTTCTATAATTATACAAGTAAAAAAATTTTTAATTTTTATCTAAAACTTAAAATCGCTCTAGCGGCTAAACGGTTCGTCCTAGAGCAAAAAGGACTTTATTCTGTGATCACTCAAATTATCGACTCTTTTTTCGTTCTAGCGCCTAAACGGTGCTTCGTAGAGCAAAACTGACTTGATTTTCGTGATCAGCGCATCGAGTTCTATAAGAATACAAGTTCAAAATAATTTTAATTTTTTTAAATTTTTTTCTAAAACTTAAAATCGCTCTAGCGGCTAAACGGTTCGTCCTAGAGCAAAAAGGACCTTATTCTGTGATCACTCAATTCATCGACTCTTTTTTTCGTTCTAGCGCCTAAACGGTGCGTCGTAGAGCAATACTGACTTGATTTTCGTGATCAGCGCATCGAGTTCTATAAGAATACAAGTTCAAAATAATTTTAATTTTTTAAAATTTTTATCTAAAACTTAAAATCGCTCTAGCGGCTAAACGGTTCGTCCTAGAGCAAAAAGGACCTTATTCTGTGATCACTCAATTCATCGACTCTTTCTTCCGTTCTAGCGCCTAAACGGTGCGTCGTAGAGCAAAACTGACTTGATTTTCGTGATCAGCGCATCCAGTTCTATAAGAATACAAGTTCAAAATAATTTTAATTTTTTTAAATTTTTATCTAAAACTTAAAATCGCTCTAGCGGCTAAACGGTTCGTCCTAGAGCAAAAAGGACCTTATTCTGTGATCACTCAAATTATCGACTCTTTTTTCGTTCTAGCGCCTAAACGGTTCGTCGTAGAGCAAAACTGACTTGATTTTCGTGATCAGCGCATCGAGTTCTATAAGAATACAAGTAAAAAAAATTTAATTTTTATCTAAAACTTAAAATCGCTCTAGCGGCTAAACGGTTCGACCTAGAGCAAAAAGGACCTTATTCTGTGATCACTCAAATCATCGACTCTTTTTTTCGTTCTAGCGCCTAAACGGTTCGTCGTAGAGCAAAACTGACTTGATTTTCGTGATCAGCGCATCGAGTTCTATAAGAATACAAGTAAAAAAAAACTTTAATTTTTATCTAAAACTTAAAATCGCTCTAGCGGCTAAACGGTTCGTCCTAGAGCAAAAAGGACCTTATTCTGTGATCACTCAAATCATCGACTCTTTTTTCGTTCTAGCGCCTAAACGGTGCGTCGTAGAGCAAAACTGACTTAATTTTCGTGATCAGCTAATCGAGTTCTATAAGAATACAAGTTCAAAATAATTTTAATTTTTATCTAAAACTTAAAATCGCTCTAGCGGCTAAACGGTTCGTCCTAGAGCAAAAAGGACCTTATTCTGTGATCACTCAAATCATCGACTCTTTTTTCCGTTCTAGCGCCTAAACGGTGCGTCGTAGAGCAATACTGACTCGATTTACGTGATCAGCGCATCGAGTTCTATAAGAATACAAGTTCAAAATAATTTTAATTTTTTTAAATTTTTATCTAAAACTTAAAATCGCTCTAGCGGCTAAACGGTTCGTCCTAGAGCAAAAAGGACTTTATTCTGTGATCACTCAAACTATCGACTCTTTTTTTCGTTCTAGCGCCTAAACGGTGCTTAGTAGAGCAAAACTGATTTGATTTTCGCGATCAGCGCATCCAGTTCTATAAGAATACAAGTAAAAAAAAAGTTAATTTTTATCTAAAACTTAAAATCGCTCTAGCGGCTAAACGGTTCGTCCTAGAGCAAAAAGGACCTTATTCTGTGATCACTCAAATCATCGACTCTTTTTTTCGTTCTAGCGCCTAAACGGTGCTTCGTAGAGCAAAACTGACTTGATTTTCGTGATCAGCGCATCGAGTTCTGTAAGAATACAAGTTCAAAATAATTTTAATTTTTTTAAATTTTTATCTAAAACTTAAAATCGCTCTAGCGGCTAAATGGTTCGTCCTAGAGCGAAAAGGACCTTATTCAGAGATCACCCAAATCATCTACTCTTTTTTTCGTTCTAGCGCCTAAACCGTGCGTCGTAGAGCAAAACTGACTTGATTTTCGTGATCAGCGCATCGAGTTCTATAATTATACAAGTAAAAAAATTTTTAATTTTTATCTAAAACTTAAAATCGCTCTAGCGGCTAAACGGTTCGTCCTAGAGCAAAAAGGACCTTATTCTGTGATCACTCAAATCATCGACTCTTTCTTTCGTTCTAGCGCCTAAACGGTGCTTCGTAGAGCAATACTGACTTGATTTTCGTGATCAGCGCATCGAGTTCTATAAGAATACAAGTTCAAAATAATTTTAATTTTTTTAAATTTTTATCTAAAACTTAAAATCGCTCTAGCGGCTAAACGGTTCGTCCTAGAGCAAAAAGGACCTTATTCTGTGATCACTCAAATCATCGACTCTTTTTTTCGTTCTAGCGCCTAAACGGTGCGTCGTAGAGCAATACTGACTCGATTTACGTGATCAGCGCATCGAGTTCTATAAGAATACAAGTTCAAAATAATTTTAATTTTTTTTAATTTTTATCTAAAACTTAAAATCGCTCTAGCGGCTAAACGGTTCGTCCTAGAGCAAAAAGGACTTTATTCTGTGATCACTCAAATTATCGACTCTTTTTTTCGTTCTAGCCCCTAAACCGTGCGTCGTAGAGCAAAACTGACTTGATTTTCGTGATCAGCGCATCGAGTTCTATAATTATACAAGTAAAAAAATTTTTAATTTTTATCTAAAACTTAAAATCGCTCTAGCGGCTAAACGGTTCGTCCTAGAGCAAAAAGGACTTTATTCTGTGATCACTCAAATTATCGACTCTTTTTTCGTTCTAGCGCCTAAACGGTGCTTCGTAGAGCAAAACTGACTTGATTTTCGTGATCAGCGCATCGAGTTCTATAAGAATACAAGTTCAAAATAATTTTAATTTTTTTAAATTTTTTTCTAAAACTTAAAATCGCTCTAGCGGCTAAACGGTTCGTCCTAGAGCAAAAAGGACCTTATTCTGTGATCACTCAATTCATCGACTCTTTTTTTCGTTCTAGCGCCTAAACGGTGCGTCGTAGAGCAATACTGACTTGATTTTCGTGATCAGCGCATCGAGTTCTATAAGAATACAAGTTCAAAATAATTTTAATTTTTTAAAATTTTTATCTAAAACTTAAAATCGCTCTAGCGGCTAAACGGTTCGTCCTAGAGCAAAAAGGACCTTATTCTGTGATCACTCATTTCATCGACTCTTTCTTCCGTTCTAGCGCCTAAACGGTGCGTCGTAGAGCAAAACTGACTTGATTTTCGTGATCAGCGCATCCAGTTCTATAAGAATACAAGTTCAAAATAATTTTAATTTTTTTAAATTTTTATCTAAAACTTAAAATCGCTCTAGCGGCTAAACGGTTCGTCCTAGAGCAAAAAGGACCTTATTCTGTGATCACTCAAATCATCGACTCTTTTTTTCATTCTAGCGCCTAAACGGTGCGTCGTAGAGCAAAACAGACTTGATTTTCATGATCAGCGCATCGAGTTCTATAACAATACAAGTTCAAAATAATTTTAATTTTTTTAAATTTTTATTTAAAACTTAAAATCGCTCTAGCGGCTAAACGGTTCGTCCTAGAACAAAAAGGACTTTATTCTGTGATCACTCAAATTATCGACTCTTTTTTTCGTTCTAGCGCCTAAACGGTGCTTAGTAGAGCAAAACTGATTTGATTTTCGCGATCAGCGCATCCAGTTCTATAAGAATACAAGTTCAAAATAATTTTAATTTTTTTAAATTTTTATCTAAAATTTAAAATCGCTCTAGCGGCTAAACGGTTCGTCCTAGAGCAAAAAGGACCTTATTCTGTGATCACTCAAATCATCGACTCTTTTTTTCATTCTAGCGCCTAAACGGTGCGTCGTAGAGCAAAACTGACTTGATTTTCATGATCAGCGCATCGAGTTCTATAACAATACAAGTTCAAAATAATTTTAATTTTTTTAAATTTTTATTTAAAACTTAAAATCGCTCTAGCGGCTAAACGGTTCGTCCTAGAACAAAAAGGACCTTATTCTGTGATCACTCAAATCATCGACTATTTCTTTCGTTCTAGCGCCTAAACGGTGCTTCGTAGAGCAATACTGACTTGATTTTCGTGATCAGCGCATCCAGTTCTATAAGAATACAAGTTCAAAATAATTTTAATTTTTTTAAATTTTTATCTAAAACTTAAAATCGCTCTAGCGGCTAAACGGTTCGCCCTAGAGCAAAAAGGACCTTATTCTGTGATCACTCAAATCATCGACTCTTTTTTTCATTCTAGCGCCTAAACGGTGCGTCGTAGAGCAAAACAGACTTGATTTTCATGATCAGCGCATCGAGTTCTATAACAATACAAGTTCAAAATAATTTTAATTTTTTTAAATTTTTATTTAAAACTTAAAATCGCTCTAGCGGCTAAACGGTTCGTCCTAGAACAAAAAGGACTTTATTCTGTGATCACTCAAATTATCGACTCTTTTTTTCGTTCTAGCGCCTAAACGGTGCTTAGTAGAGCAAAACTGATTTGATTTTCGCGATCAGCGCATCCAGTTCTATAAGAATACAAGTTCAAAATAATTTTAATTTTTTTAAATTTTTATCTAAAACTTAAAATCGCTCTAGCGGCTAAACGGTTCGTCCTAGAGCAAAAAGGACTTTATTCTGTGATCACTCAAATTATCGACTCTTTTTTCGTTCTAGCGCCTAAACGGTGCTTAGTAGAGCAAAACTGATTTGATTTTCGCGATCAGCGCATCCAGTTCTATAAGAATACAAGTTCAAAATAATTTTAATTTTTTTAAATTTTTATCTAAAACTTAAAATCGCTCTAGCGGCTAAACGGTTCGTCCTAGAGCAAAAAGGACTTTATTCTGTGATCACTCAAATTATCGACTCTTTTTTTCGTTCTAGCGCCTAAACGGTGCTTAGTAGAGCAAAACTGATTTGATTTTCGCGATCAGCGCATCCAGTTCTATAAGAATACAAGTTCAAAATAATTTTAATTTTTTTAAATTTTTATCTAAAATTTAAAATCGCTCTAGCGGCTAAACGGTTCGTCCTAGAGCAAAAAGGACCTTATTCTGTGATCACTCAAATCATCGACTCTTTTTTTCATTCTAGCGCCTAAACGGTGCGTCGTAGAGCAAAACTGACTTGATTTTCATGATCAGCGCATCGAGTTCTATAACAATACAAGTTCAAAATAATTTTAATTTTTTTAAATTTTTATTTAAAACTTAAAATCGCTCTAGCGGCTAAACGGTTCGTCCTAGAACAAAAAGGACCTTATTCTGTGATCACTCAAATCATCGACTATTTCTTTCGTTCTAGCGCCTAAACGGTGCTTCGTAGAGCAATACTGACTTGATTTTCGTGATCAGCGCATCCAGTTCTATAAGAATACAAGTTCAAAATAATTTTAATTTTTTTAAATTTTTATCTAAAACTTAAAATCGCTCTAGCGGCTAAACGGTTCGCCCTAGAGCAAAAAGGACCTTATTCTGTGATCACTCAAATCATCGACTCTTTTTTTCATTCTAGCGCCTAAACGGTGCGTCGTAGAGCAAAACAGACTTGATTTTCATGATCAGCGCATCGAGTTCTATAACAATACAAGTTCAAAATAATTTTAATTTTTTTAAATTTTTATTTAAAACTTAAAATCGCTCTAGCGGCTAAACGGTTCGTCCTAGAACAAAAAGGACTTTATTCTGTGATCACTCAAATTATCGACTCTTTTTTTCGTTCTAGCGCCTAAACGGTGCTTAGTAGAGCAAAACTGATTTGATTTTCGCGATCAGCGCATCCAGTTCTATAAGAATACAAGTTCAAAATAATTTTAATTTTTTTAAATTTTTATCTAAAACTTAAAATCGCTCTAGCGGCTAAACGGTTCGTCCTAGAGCAAAAAGGACTTTATTCTGTGATCACTCAAATTATCGACTCTTTTTTCGTTCTAGCGCCTAAACGGTGCTTAGTAGAGCAAAACTGATTTGATTTTCGCGATCAGCGCATCCAGTTCTATAAGAATACAAGTTCAAAATAATTTTAATTTTTTTAAATTTTTATCTAAAACTTAAAATCGCTCTAGCGGCTAAACGGTTCGTCCTAGAGCAAAAAGGACTTTATTCTGTGATCACTCAAATTATCGACTCTTTTTTTCGTTCTAGCGCCTAAACGGTGCTTAGTAGAGCAAAACTGATTTGATTTTCGCGATCAGCGCATCCAGTTCTATAAGAATACAAGTTCAAAATAATTTTAATTTTTTTAAATTTTTATCTAAAACTTAAAATCGCTCTAGCGGCTAAACGGTTCGTCCTAGAGCAAAAAGGACTTTATTCTGTGATCACTCAAATTATCGACTCTTTTTTCGTTCTAGCGCCTAAACGGTGCTTCGTAGAGCAAAACTGATTTGATTTTCGTGATCAGCGCATCGAGTTCTATAAGAATACAAGTTCAAAATAATTTTAATTTTTTTAAATTTTTTTCTAAAACTTAAAATCGCTCTAGCGGCTAAACGGTTCGTCCTAGAGCAAAAAGGACCTTATTCTGTGATCACTCAATTCATCGACTCTTTTTTTCGTTCTAGCGCCTAAACGGTGCGTCGTAGAGCAATACTGACTTGATTTTCGTGATCAGCGCATCGAGTTCTATAAGAATACAAGTTCAAAATAAATTTAATTTTTTAAAATTTTTATCTAAAACTTAAAATCGCTCTAGCGGCTAAACGGTTCGTCCTAGAGCAAAAAGGACCTTATTCTGTGATCACTCAATTCATCGACTCTTTCTTCCGTTCTAGCGCCTAAACGGTGCGTCGTAGAGCAATACTGACTTGATTTTCGTGATCAGCGCATCCAGTTCTATAAGAATACAGGTTCAAAATAATTTTAATTTTTTTTAATTTTTATTTAAAACTTAAAATCGCTCTAGCGGCTAAACGGTTCGTCCTAGAACAAAAAGGACCTTATTCTGTGATCACTCAAATCATCGACTCTTTCTTTCGTTCTAGCGCCTAAACGGTGCTTCGTAGAGCAATACTGACTTGATTTTCGTGATCAGCGCATCCAATTCTATAAGAATACAGGTTCAAAATAATTTTAATTTTTTTTAATTTTTATCTAAAACTTAAAATCGCTCTAGCGGCTAAACGGTTCGTCCTAGAGCAAAAAGGACCTTATTCTGTGATCACTCAAATCATCGACTCTTTTTTTCATTCTAGCGCCTAAACGGTGCGTCGTAGAGCAAAACTGACTTGATTTTCGTGATCAGCGCATCCAGTTCTATAAGAATACAAGTTCAAAATAATTTTAATTTTTTTAAATTTTTATCTAAAACTTAAAATCGCTCTAGCGGCTAAACGGTTCGTCCTAGAGCAAAAAGGACTTTATTCTGTGATCACTCAAATTATCGACTCTTTTTTCGTTCTAGCGCCTAAACGGTGCTTCGTAGAGCAAAACTGATTTGATTTTCGTGATCAGCGCATCGAGTTCTATAAGAATACAAGTTCAAAATAATTTTAATTTTTTTAAATTTTTTTCTAAAACTTAAAATCGCTCTAGCGGCTAAACGGTTCGTCCTAGAGCAAAAAGGACCTTATTCTGTGATCACTCAATTCATCGACTCTTTTTTTCGTTCTAGCGCCTAAACGGTGCGTCGTAGAGCAATACTGACTTGATTTTCGTGATCAGCGCATCGAGTTCTATAAGAATACAAGTTCAAAATAAATTTAATTTTTTAAAATTTTTATCTAAAACTTAAAATCGCTCTAGCGGCTAAACGGTTCGTCCTAGAGCAAAAAGGACCTTATTCTGTGATCACTCAATTCATCGACTCTTTCTTCCGTTCTAGCGCCTAAACGGTGCGTCGTAGAGCAATACTGACTTGATTTTCGTGATCAGCGCATCCAGTTCTATAAGAATACAGGTTCAAAATAATTTTAATTTTTTTTAATTTTTATTTAAAACTTAAAATCGCTCTAGCGGCTAAACGGTTCGTCCTAGAACAAAAAGGACCTTATTCTGTGATCACTCAAATCATCGACTCTTTCTTTCGTTCTAGCGCCTAAACGGTGCTTCGTAGAGCAATACTGACTTGATTTTCGTGATCAGCGCATCCAATTCTATAAGAATACAGGTTCAAAATAATTTTAATTTTTTTTAATTTTTATCTAAAACTTAAAATCGCTCTAGCGGCTAAACGGTTCGTCCTAGAGCAAAAAGGACCTTATTCTGTGATCACTCAAATCATCGACTCTTTTTTTCATTCTAGCGCCTAAACGGTGCGTCGTAGAGCAAAACTGACTTGATTTTCGTGATCAGCGCATCCAGTTCTATAAGAATACAAGTTCAAAATAATTTTAATTTTTTTAAATTTTTATCTAAAACTTAAAATCGCTCTAGCGGCTAAACGGTTCGTCCTAGAGCAAAAAGGACCTTATTCTGTGATCACTCAAATCATCGACTCTTTTTTTCATTCTAGCGCCTAAACGGTGCGTCGTAGAGCAAAACAGACTTGATTTTCATGATCAGCGCATCGAGTTCTATAACAATACAAGTTCAAAATAATTTTAATTTTTTTAAATTTTTATTTAAAACTTAAAATCGCTCTAGCGGCTAAACGGTTCGTCCTAGAACAAAAAGGACTTTATTCTGTGATCACTCAAATTATCGACTCTTTTTTTCGTTCTAGCGCCTAAACGGTGCTTAGTAGAGCAAAACTGATTTGATTTTCGCGATCAGCGCATCCAGTTCTATAAGAATACAAGTTCAAAATAATTTTAATTTTTTTAAATTTTTATCTAAAACTTAAAATCGCTCTAGCGGCTAAACGGTTCGTCCTAGAGCAAAAAGGACCTTATTCTGTGATCACTCAAATCATCGACTCTTTTTTTCATTCTAGCGCCTAAACGGTGCGTCGTAGAGCAAAACTGACTTGATTTTCATGATCAGCGCATCGAGTTCTATAACAATACAAGTTCAAAATAATTTTAATTTTTTTAAATTTTTATTTAAAACTTAAAATCGCTCTAGCGGCTAAACGGTTCGTCCTAGAACAAAAAGGACCTTATTCTGTGATCACTCAAATCATCGACTATTTCTTTCGTTCTAGCGCCTAAACGGTGCTTCGTAGAGCAATACTGACTTGATTTTCGTGATCAGCGCATCCAGTTCTATAAGAATACAAGTTCAAAATAATTTTAATTTTTTTAAATTTTTATCTAAAACTTAAAATCGCTCTAGCGGCTAAACGGTTCGCCCTAGAGCAAAAAGGACCTTATTCTGTGATCACTCAAATCATCGACTCTTTTTTTCATTCTAGCGCCTAAACGGTGCGTCGTAGAGCAAAACAGACTTGATTTTCATGATCAGCGCATCGAGTTCTATAACAATACAAGTTCAAAATAATTTTAATTTTTTTAAATTTTTATTTAAAACTTAAAATCGCTCTAGCGGCTAAACGGTTCGTCCTAGAACAAAAAGGACTTTATTCTGTGATCACTCAAATTATCGACTCTTTTTTTCGTTCTAGCGCCTAAACGGTGCTTAGTAGAGCAAAACTGATTTGATTTTCGCGATCAGCGCATCCAGTTCTATAAGAATACAAGTTCAAAATAATTTTAATTTTTTTAAATTTTTATCTAAAACTTAAAATCGCTCTAGCGGCTAAACGGTTCGTCCTAGAGCAAAAAGGACTTTATTCTGTGATCACTCAAATTATCGACTCTTTTTTCGTTCTAGCGCCTAAACGGTGCTTAGTAGAGCAAAACTGATTTGATTTTCGCGATCAGCGCATCCAGTTCTATAAGAATACAAGTTCAAAATAATTTTAATTTTTTTAAATTTTTATCTAAAACTTAAAATCGCTCTAGCGGCTAAACGGTTCGTCCTAGAGCAAAAAGGACCTTATTCTGTGATCACTCAAATCATCGACTCTTTTTTTCATTCTAGCGCCTAAACGGTGCGTCGTAGAGCAAAACTGACTTGATTTTCATGATCAGCGCATCGAGTTCTATAACAATACAAGTTCAAAATAATTTTAATTTTTTTAAATTTTTATTTAAAACTTAAAATCGCTCTAGCGGCTAAACGGTTCGTCCTAGAACAAAAAGGACCTTATTCTGTGATCACTCAAATCATCGACTATTTCTTTCGTTCTAGCGCCTAAACGGTGCTTCGTAGAGCAATACTGACTTGATTTTCGTGATCAGCGCATCCAGTTCTATAAGAATACAAGTTCAAAATAATTTTAATTTTTTTAAATTTTTATCTAAAACTTAAAATCGCTCTAGCGGCTAAACGGTTCGCCCTAGAGCAAAAAGGACCTTATTCTGTGATCACTCAAATCATCGACTCTTTTTTTCATTCTAGCGCCTAAACGGTGCGTCGTAGAGCAAAACAGACTTGATTTTCATGATCAGCGCATCGAGTTCTATAACAATACAAGTTCAAAATAATTTTAATTTTTTTAAATTTTTATTTAAAACTTAAAATCGCTCTAGCGGCTAAACGGTTCGTCCTAGAACAAAAAGGACTTTATTCTGTGATCACTCAAATTATCGACTCTTTTTTTCGTTCTAGCGCCTAAACGGTGCTTAGTAGAGCAAAACTGATTTGATTTTCGCGATCAGCGCATCCAGTTCTATAAGAATACAAGTTCAAAATAATTTTAATTTTTTTATATTTTTATCTAAAACTTAAAATCGCTCTAGCGGCTAAACGGTTCGTCCTAGAGCAAAAAGGACTTTATTCTGTGATCACTCAAATTATCGACTCTTTTTTCGTTCTAGCGCCTAAACGGTGCTTAGTAGAGCAAAACTGATTTGATTTTCGCGATCAGCGCATCCAGTTCTATAAGAATACAAGTTCAAAATAATTTTAATTTTTTTAAATTTTTATCTAAAACTTAAAATCGCTCTAGCGGCTAAACGGTTCGTCCTAGAGCAAAAAGGACTTTATTCTGTGATCACTCAAATTATCGACTCTTTTTTTCGTTCTAGCGCCTAAACGGTGCTTAGTAGAGCAAAACTGATTTGATTTTCGCGATCAGCGCATCCAGTTCTATAAGAATACAAGTTCAAAATAATTTTAATTTTTTTAAATTTTTATCTAAAACTTAAAATCGCTCTAGCGGCTAAACGGTTCGTCCTAGAGCAAAAAGGACTTTATTCTGTGATCACTCAAATTATCGACTCTTTTTTCGTTCTAGCGCCTAAACGGTGCTTCGTAGAGCAAAACTGATTTGATTTTCGTGATCAGCGCATCGAGTTCTATAAGAATACAAGTTCAAAATAATTTTAATTTTTTTAAATTTTTTTCTAAAACTTAAAATCGCTCTAGCGGCTAAACGGTTCGTCCTAGAGCAAAAAGGACCTTATTCTGTGATCACTCAATTCATCGACTCTTTTTTTCGTTCTAGCGCCTAAACGGTGCGTCGTAGAGCAATACTGACTTGATTTTCGTGATCAGCGCATCGAGTTCTATAAGAATACAAGTTCAAAATAAATTTAATTTTTTAAAATTTTTATCTAAAACTTAAAATCGCTCTAGCGGCTAAACGGTTCGTCCTAGAGCAAAAAGGACCTTATTCTGTGATCACTCAATTCATCGACTCTTTCTTCCGTTCTAGCGCCTAAACGGTGCGTCGTAGAGCAATACTGACTTGATTTTCGTGATCAGCGCATCCAGTTCTATAAGAATACAGGTTCAAAATAATTTTAATTTTTTTTAATTTTTATTTAAAACTTAAAATCGCTCTAGCGGCTAAACGGTTCGTCCTAGAACAAAAAGGACCTTATTCTGTGATCACTCAAATCATCGACTCTTTCTTTCGTTCTAGCGCCTAAACGGTGCTTCGTAGAGCAATACTGACTTGATTTTCGTGATCAGCGCATCCAATTCTATAAGAATACAGGTTCAAAATAATTTTAATTTTTTTTAATTTTTATCTAAAACTTAAAATCGCTCTAGCGGCTAAACGGTTCGTCCTAGAGCAAAAAGGACCTTATTCTGTGATCACTCAAATCATCGACTCTTTTTTTCATTCTAGCGCCTAAACGGTGCGTCGTAGAGCAAAACAGACTTGATTTTCATGATCAGCGCATCGAGTTCTATAACAATACAAGTTCAAAATAATTTTAATTTTTTTAAATTTTTATTTAAAACTTAAAATCGCTCTAGCGGCTAAACGGTTCGTCCTAGAACAAAAAGGACCTTATTCTGTGATCACTCAAATCATCGACTCTTTCTTTCGTTCTAGCGCCTAAACGGTGCGTCGTAGAGCAATACTGACTCGATTTACGTGATCAGCGCATCGAGTTCTATAAGATTACAAGTTCAAATAATTTTAATTTTTTTAAATTTTTATCTAAAACTTAAAATCGCTCTAGCGGCTAAACGGTTCGTCCTAGAGCAAAAAGGACTTTATTCTGTGATCACTCAAATTATCGACTCTTTTTTTCGTTCTAGCGCCTAAACGGTACTAAGTAGAGCAAAACTGATTTGATTTTCGCGATCAGCGCATCCAGTTCTATAAGAATACAAGTAAAAAAAAAGTTAATTTTTATCTAAAACTTAAAATCGCTCTAGCGGCTAAACGGTTCGTCCTAGAGCAAAAAGGACCTTATTCTGTGATCACTCAAATCATCGACTCTTTTTTTCGTTCTAGCGCCTAAACGGTGCTTTGTAGAGCAAAACTGACTTGATTTTCGTGATCAGCGCATCGAGTTCTGTAAGAATACAAGTTCAAAATAATTTTAATTTTTTATCTAAAACTTAAAATCGCTCTAGCGGCTAAATGGTTCGTCCTAGAGCGAAAAGGACCTTATTCAGAGATCACTCAAATCATCTACTCTTTTTTTCGTTCTAGCGCCTAAACCGTGCGTCGTAGAGCAAAACTGACTTGATTTTCGTGATCAGCGCATCGAGTTCTATAATTATACAAGTAAAAAAATTTTTAATTTTTATCTAAAACTTAAAATCGCTCTAGCGGCTAAACGGTTCGTCCTAGAGCAAAAAGGACCTTATTCTGTGATCACTCAAATCATCGACTCTTTCTTCCGTTCTAGCGCCTAAACGGTGCGTCGTAGAGCAAAACTGACTTGATTTTCGTGATCAGCGCATCCATTTCTATAAGAATACAAGTTCAAAATAATTTTAATTTTTTTAAATTTTTATCTAAAACTTAAAATCGCTCTAGCGGCTAAACGGTTCGTCCTAGAGCAAAAAGGACCTTATTCTGTGATCACTCAAATCATCGACTCTTTTTTTCGTTCTAGCGCCTAAACGGTGCGTCGTAGAGCAATACTGACTCGATTTACGTGATCAGCGCATCGAGTTCTATAAGAATACAAGTTCAAAATAATTTTAATTTTTTTAAATTTTTATCTAAAACTTAAAATCGCTCTAGCGGCTAAACGGTTCGTCCTAGAGCAAAAAGGACCTTATTCTGTGATCACTCAAATCATCGACTCTTTTTTTCATTCTAGCGCCTAAACGGTGCGTCGTAGAGCAAAACTGACTTGATTTTCATGATCAGCGCATCGAGTTCTATAACAATACAAGTTCAAAATAATTTTAATTTTTTTAAATTTTTATTTAAAACTTAAAATCGCTCTAGCGGCTAAACGGTTCGTCCTAGAACAAAAAGGACCTTATTCTGTGATCACTCAAATCATCGACTCTTTCTTTCGTTCTAGCGCCTAAACGGTGCTTCGTAGAGCAAAACTGACTTGATTTTCGTGATCAGCGCATCGAGTTCTGTAAGAATACAAGTTCAAAATAATTTTAATTTTTTTAAATTTTTATCTAAAACTTAAAATCGCTCTAGCGGCTAAATGGTTCGTCCTAGAGCGAAAAGGACCTTATTCGGAGATCACTCAAATCATCTACTCTTTTTTTCGTTCTAGCGCCTAAACCGTGCGTCGTAGAGCAAAACTGACTTGATTTTCGTGATCAGCGCATCGAGTTCTATAATTATACAAGTAAAAAAAATTTTAATTTTTATCTAAAACTTAAAATCGCTCTAGCGGCTAAACGGTTCGTCCTAGAACAAAAAGGACCTTATTCTGTGATCACTCAAATCATCGACTCTTTTTTTCGTTCTAGCGCCTAAACGGTGCGTCGTAGAGCAAAACTGACTTGATTTTCGTGATCAGCGCATCGAGTTCTATAATTATACAAGTAAAAAAATTTTTAATTTTTATCTAAAACTTAAAATCGCTCTAGCGGCTAAACGGTTCGTCCTAGAGCAAAAAGGACCTTATTCTGTGATCACTCAAATCATCGACTCTTTCTTCCGTTCTAGCGCCTAAACGGTGCGTCGTAGAGCAAAACTGACTTGATTTTCGTGATCAGCGCATCCATTTCTATAAGAATACAAGTTCAAAATAATTTTAATTTTTTTAAATTTTTATCTAAAACTTAAAATCGCTCTAGCGGCTAAACGGTTCGTCCTAGAGCAAAAAGGACCTTATTCTGTGATCACTCAAATCATCGACTCTTTTTTTCGTTCTAGCGCCTAAACGGTGCGTCGTAGAGCAATACTGACTCGATTTACGTGATCAGCGCATCGAGTTCTATAAGAATACAAGTTCAAAATAATTTTAATTTTTTTAAATTTTTATCTAAAACTTAAAATCGCTCTAGCGGCTAAACGGTTCGTCCTAGAGCAAAAAGGACTTTATTCTGTGATCACTCAAATTATCGACTCTTTTTTCGTTCTAGCGCCTAAACGGTGCTTCGTAGAGCAAAACTGACTTGATTTTCGTGATCAGCGCATCGAGTTCTATAAGAATACAAGTTCAAAATAATTTTAATTTTTTTAAATTTTTTTCTAAAACTTAAAATCGCTCTAGCGGCTAAACGGTTCGTCCTAGAGCAAAAAGGACCTTATTCTGTGATCACTCAATTCATCGACTCTTTCTTCCGTTCTAGCGCCTAAACGGTGCGTCGTAGAGCAAAACTGACTTGATTTTCGTGATCAGCGCATCCAGTTCTGTAAGAATACAAGTTCAAAATAATTTTAATTTTTTTAAATTTTTATCTAAAACTTAAAATCGCTCTAGCGGCTAAATGGTTCGTCCTAGAGCGAAAAGGACCTTATTCAGAGATCACTCAAATCATCTACTCTTTTTTTCGTTCTAGCGCCTAAACCGTGCGTCGTAGAGCAAAACTGACTTGATTTTCGTGATCAGCGCATCGAGTTCTATAAGAATACAAGTTCAAAATAATTTTAATTTTTTTAAATTTTTATCTTAAACTTAAAATCGCTCTAGCGGCTAAACGGTTCGTCCTAGAGCAAAAAGGACCTTATTCAGAGATCACTCAAATCATCTACTCTTTTTTTCGTTCTAGAGCCTAAACGGGTCTTTGTAGAGCAAAACTGACTTGATTTTCGTGATCAGCGCATCGAGTTCTATAAGTATACAAGTAAAAAATTTTTTAATTTTTATCTAAAACTTAAAATCGCTCTAGTGGCTAAACGGTTCGTCCTAGAGCAAAAAGGACCTTATTCTGTGATCACTCAAATCATCGAATCTTTTTTTCATTTTAGCGCCTAAACGGTGCGTCGTAGAGCAATACTGACTTGATTTTCGTGATCAGCGCATCGAGTTCTATAAGAATACAAGTTCAAAATAATTTTAATTTTTTTAAATTTTTATCTAAAACTTAAAATCGCTCTAGCGGCTAAACGGTTCGTCCTAGAGCAAAAAGGACCTTATTCTGTGATCACTCAAATTATCGACTCTTTTTTTTGTTCTAGCGCCTAAACGGTTCGTCGTAGAGCAAAACTGACTTGATTTTCGTGATCAGCGCATCCAGTTCTATAAGAATACAAGTTCAAAATAATTTTAATTTTTTAAAATTTTTATCTAAAACTTAAAATCGCTCTAGCGGCTAAACGGTTCGTCCTAGAGCAAAAAGGACCTTATTCTGTGATCACTCAAATTATCGACTCTTTTTTTCGTTCTAGCGCCTAAACGGTTCGTCGTAGAGCAAAACTGACTTGATTTTCGTGACCAGCGCATCGAGTTCTATAAGAATACAAGTAAAAAAAATTTAATTTTTATCTAAAACTTAAAATCGCTCTAGTGGCTAAACGGTTCGTCCTAGAGCAAAAAGGACCTTATTCTGTGATCACTCAAATCATCGACTCTTTTTCCGTTCTAGCGCCTAAACGGTGCGTCGTAGAGCAAAACTGACTTAATTTTCGTGATCAGCTAATCGAGTTTTATAAGAATACAAGTTCAAAATAATTTTAATTTTTTTAAATTTTTATCTAAA
>CAXBUH010000064.1:12500-17751 GCA_963978895.1 Erpobdella octoculata | reverse complement strand
TATCCCAGCAGGAAGAGAAGGAATAAATGATTCCATGGCAACCGGAGGTTCCCGTGGAAACGAGACTGCGCGCGTGGCACGCAAATCTAGCAACTCTCCCGCTAACGACGCGGCGTGCTTCCAACGAAGTTCCGGCCAGAGTGAAACTAACGACTGGTTTCATTAGTGCAAGAGTTCAGGGTCACTGCCCCCCTATCCACCCATCGTTTTTTTTTTATTATCCCCCTTCTTTGCCCCTGTATCCACCCATCTTTCTTTCTTTTTATTATCCCCCTTCTTTTTTTTACCGTCCATCGCGGTTGTTGTGTGCACATTTATTTTTTGGTTAGTTTTGTAAATTTTTTTTTTTTTTGGAGAAAAAGTGAGAATAATCTCGAAAAAAATATCCTTCGGCGACTTTCTTTCGTTAAGAAGATTAAAAGGTAATTGTGAATTCAACTTTCTCTCACTCGTCTCTCATTCACTTCACTCCTCACTCCTGGGAACTCAGCTCTTTCATCTCTCTCTCTCTCTCTGCTTTCAATCTCTCCCCTTTCATTTGCTCTTTCCTAGCGTGTATTCTGTTTGCCTGTTTGCCTGCTTGTTTGTTTGTTGAATTTTTTTAAAAGAAATTTGACGAGTTGTTGACAAGATGTAATTTTCTCTCCGGCATCCGTACAAGCAGAGACTATCATCATCATCATCATCATCATCATCATCATCATCATCACCATCACCATCACCATCACCATCACCATCACCATCACCATCACCATCACCATCACCATCACCATCACCATCACCATCACCATCACCATCACCATCACCATCACCATCACCATCACCATCACCATCACCATCATCATCATCATCATCATCATCATCATCATCATCATCATCATCATCACGTGATGATATTACCATCTTCTCTTGGTTATTTCCAGGGCTCTGTTGCATGGCTCCCCGTGCGTCGATTTGAATGCAAATTCGACCGATACGATTGCGTTACATTTATTCTTCTTCTCTCTTTCTGAAACTTCCCTATTTGACGCTGCAAAATCGGATGTAGGAGGAACGGGGTGTTGTGTACACATTGTATCCGGGTATTTCATCCGGATGTATGAGTAACCGGTTGCTGTATCCACATGTATCCGGGTATTTTATCCGGATGTAAGAGGAACCGGGTATTGTGTCCGTATTGTATACCAGTATTATTTCCGGACGTGGGAAGGACCGGGTGTTGTATGAACATTGTATCCCGATGGTCTTACCGTGTACTAGTTACCGATATTAGAGTGGCTATAGAGGGACAGATGTACCCCCCAAAACTCATACGCTGTGCAGGACTGCAAAAATTTATTTCATTTAATTTTTTTTTATAGAAAACCGAAATTTGCTTACTGGATTGAATCTCTATAATTTAAAGTTCAAAATATTGTTTTATTTCATTCAAAAAAGATTTTTTTTTCTTTTTTGACGTTGACGAGGACAATGACTAAGGAGATGATGATGATGATGATGATGATGATGATGATGATGATGATGATGATGATGATGACGACGACGAAGACGACGACGATGACGATGATGATGATGATAGTGATGATGATGATTATGATGATGATGATGATGACGATGATGATGATGATGATGATGATGATGAACAGTGCCTTGATGTTTCACATCCATATTGACCAATCTACAAACATACGTGATGAAACCGATGAATCGTGACTGTAACAATTGCAAGTCTTGTTGCTATTGACGAAAGCTTCTGCGGTTTTTTTTTTCAATTTTTAAATTATTATTTTTCATTATGATAGCTGTTATTTTACTCTTCATCATCATCATCGTCACCACCACCACCACCATCATCGTCGTCGTCGTCAACATCAACATCATCATCATCATCATCATCATCATCATCATCATCATCATCATCATCATCATCATCATCATTATCATCATCATCATCATCAAATTCCAATAGCAAAAACATCTGTCGAGATGGGACGAGGTTAGAACGGCAAACCGATTGATTGCAGCAGCAGTGTATCTGTAATCAATAACTTTCCCGTTTGCCATCACGGATTTGTAATGACGGATCTCACTGTTCTCTCGAGATCCGTGCATCATATGGATGATGTTAGTGATGATGATGGCGATGATGATGATGATGATGACGATGACGATGACGATGACGATGACGATGACAACGACGACGATGACGACGATGATGATGATGATGATGACGATGATGGTGATGATGGTGGTGGTGGTGGTGATGACGATGATGACGATGGATGTTCCAGCAAGTTTTTACGAGAGAATGCAATTCACTTTCTAACACAACGAATTCTTTAAATTGAAAATTCTTTCAGTTATTTCTACAAACTTTTATTCAGGTTACAATCTCCCTGTGTGTTTGTGTGCGTGTGTGTCTTTCTCTGTACGCAAATCTTGCAAGTAAAATTAAACCAGCTTTTTGACTAGCTAGGAAGCTGAAACTTTCAGCATAGCTTTATATTGGATGACAATACATGATTCAATTAAAAAAAATTTTGAACATCTTTCGTATTTCTAAATCGATTGTATTAGAAATTAAAGTTTGTGTTAAAAAACTCGTTTTTTCTTTTACTTGTTCACTTAAAATCAAGGGAACACTGATAAAATATTGTTATTTTTTAATGTTTCAACAGCGGTATTGGTATGTTTATACGTATATTGTAAATATTTGTAAATCATGACTTTTGTTCATCATTGATAAAATACAAAATTATTTAAATAAATACACAGGTATTTAATTGGATAAACAGGTATTTAATAGGATTAACAGGTATTAGATTAGACACGTTCGTATTCGATCAGGTACACGCAGGTATTAAATTAGAAACACGACTGTAGAATTAGATACAGGTATAAAACTAGATACACGAGTATTTACAACAGATTAGTATTAAATTGGATACACGGGTATTAAGCTGGGAGCGCAGGTTTTTATCCCAGTCGTGACAGTCTCAGAAGCGGAATTACAATATATTAATTTAAACGTGACTTAGCCTTTAACATTTTTAGGTAGTCATCAGAAAACGTCATGCAAGTTCAAAGTAAAACATGGTTAGAACAATAACGTAATTTAGTTTTTTTTTGTCAAATTGTTGCATTTATAAATAAGCCGTAGCCGAAATAGTATGGTGGAATTATCAACAGGGTAGCCGGGTCTCTAGAAGGTGGTTGAGCCTCTGGCAGATCGAGCTGCCTAGAGGGTGGTTAGGTCTCTAGAGAGGTTGTTAGAGATCTAAAGTGTTATTAGAGCTCTAGAGCGGGGTTAGAGCTCTAGAGCCTGGTTGGGTCTCTAGAGCGGGGTTAGAGCTCTAGAGCCTGGTTGGGTCTCTAGAGCGTGGTTAGAGTAGAGCTCTAGAGTGTGGTGGAGTGCTTGCAGGGTCAAAAATCTCTTAGCAATAAACAGCTTGTGTCCGCAGAATTTGTTGCGATATAAAAACCTCGGTCAGTGCACATATCCATGCATGCATGTATTCTTTCATATGTACTTGCGTCCTTCATGCATACACATATCCATGCATGCATGTATGCTTGCATATGTACTTGCGTACTTCATGCATACACATATCCATGCATGCATGTATGCTTGCATATGTACTTGCGTCCTTCATGCATACACATATCCATGCATGCATGTATGCTTGCATATGTACTTGCGTACTTCATGCATACACATATCCATGCATGCATGTATGCTTGCATATGTACTTGCGTCCTTCATGCATACACATATCCATGCATGCATGTATGCTTGCATATGTACTTGCACGTATTTATATACACGTATATATCCAAATATCCATGCATATATACGTTTGCAAGCTTTCACATCTAAATAATAAAGATGCCCATGCAGAATATCAGCACACGTCGTAAAAGCTAATTACCGTCAGGAATGTAAATTGCACAATGATAAAAAGCCACACGTATAATATAAGGGAAGTGTCGTGATGATAATGATAACGATTATGATAACGATGGTTATGATGACGATGACGATGGTTATAATAATGATAACGATGGTGCTGATGATGATGACGACGACGATGACGATGATGATGATGATAATAATGATAATGAAGATGACAAAGGTAGTGATGATGATGATGACGACGATGACGGATTATATTTAAATTTCAACGCCGTTGGCGACTCACCGATCGGAACTCTATTGGGCTGAGCCAGGATGAAGGTTACCATGACGACGCAATAAGGACAGACGACGCGAGTAATCCACGGGATTCGTCCGAGGCAGGCCGCCATGCTGACCAGCAGAGAGGTGGAGGAAAGAAGGACTGGAAGTTCAGTACGCGTCCACGAGCCCTCCCACCAACGGGACTTCTGATGACGTGAATTCCATTTTTGATCTCCGACGACGACGATGATGATGACAACGATGATGAAGATGATGACGATGATGATGACGACCTTAATGAAGACGGCGACGACGAATATGATGATGATGATTAGAGCTGTGTTTGAGCAAGAAGATGCTGATGATGCAGTCGAGAATGTTCTGCTTCTCTTGCCTTCGCCATGGTCGTCATCTTCCTCCTCATCTCTGATGATGCTTCAAGGTTTGCTGTATTTAATGTTGTGAGTCGGTCGTTGATTGTGCGCATTAATTTCGACGGACTTTTTCTCCCATTAGAACTAATAGAATAAACGCCAATGTAACTCAAAATTTGTTTATATAATTTGCGTGTTCGTGCGTAACCTCTCAATTGGGGAACATCTCAAAACCTCCGATTTCCAGGACTGGTTCAAACGTTCACACCGTCACTCTTTCCGATCACGTGTTGTGTGGAATACACGGAGGAGATCGCGGACCGGTGTAGAATTATAACTCCACAATGGAGTCAGTCAGTGTGGCATGGAGAGTTATCACTCCACACACAGTGACGACGACAATCGGTCATCTTTCGTGGTGATGTGCACGTACTTGCAGCGTCTTCGTCATATATTTTCTCCATTTTTCAAAAAAAAAATAAATATAAAATAAATCTTCAACAACTTCACAACTGGGAGTGCTTCTCAAAAAACAGAGAAAAAAAGAGAGAGAGAAAGAAAGAAAGAAAGAAAAAGCGAGAGAGAGAGAGGAATGGAAAAAGAATGACAAAGGAAGAAGAAAGTAAGACCAGCAGAGACAAACGTCGTCTTAAAAATGTTTTCTTTTATCTGGATATTTCCATTGCATTAGTCTGTGAGC
>CAXBUH010000064.1:5000-7500 GCA_963978895.1 Erpobdella octoculata | reverse complement strand
ACACGTCTCTGATTTTAGGTCATAAAGTTCTTGGTCGATATCTCGACCTATTTTCACATTTTTGCAGTGAACAGTGTTATAACTCAAACTCTGACTTATTGTTAGTTAATTATTAATGCAAACAACAAAGACAAGGACCGCGTTTTATGATCGTCTCAAAGATGAATTATTTAAGAATACAAGCGAAGCAAGTCAGAGGTGTTTTTGTGGAGAAGTGATTGCCGCTGTCATTTTTTTCAGATTCTTAACTTACTGTTCAAATTAAAAAAGTAAAAATAAATTTAATCAAAATTTTTCCCATCAAAAACAAAAAAGTAGAAAATAATTTTTAAATCATAAAAAATACATTTAAAGAAAACAATGTTTTCCTTGCGCCCTAAAAAGTATAAAATAATATTCCTATGAGCCTGGCAGAATTTCTGAATGACTTGGTTACATTATGGTAATAACAAAAACGTTGGGCGCATTATGGCTACAACATCAAAACTTTAGTAAAACAAATAGTTATAAGAAATAATGCGCCCAACGTTTTTCATTGTATATGAATTAGAAACTGTTATAAAGTATGTTACCATAATGTGACCAAGTTATTCAGAAATTCTGCCAGGCTCATAGAAATATTATTTTATACTTTTAGGGCGCAAGAAAAACGTTGTTTTTTTAATTTATGATGTATAATTTATGATGTATAAATTATTTAACTTTTATTATTTTAATTAATCTTGGCCTTCCCTGAATCATATCTGCATTTTTGTCAACATCTTTCTTTCCTTAAAGCTCCAAGTGCACCCACAATCACTGGCACTTTGACTTTCCACATTCTCGAAATATCAATTTCCAGATCTTTGTATTTTATCATTTTTCCTGTCTGATTCAACGTACTGATTAATCAGTACACTTCTATCACCTGAAATCGCTACGTCAAGGAGTAGACAGATTCTTTTCTTTTTATCATGCATTACTAAATCCGGTCGGTTGGCTACAATTCTTCTATCGGTTATAATAGGCATAATTATTATTATTGTTATTATTATTATTATTATTATTATTATTATTATTATTATTATTATTATTATTATTATTATTATTATTATTATTATTATTATTATTATTATTATTATTATTATTATTATTATTATTATTATTATTAATTTTTTTAAATGCTTTACAATCACATCTGACCTTTTTATCTTTTTATTTTGCAAACATTTTCTCGAATCATTCCTTTGTAAATAATAAAAATCCGATAAAAAATACAACAACAAAACAGGCAATCAAACAAACAAACGAGCGAGCGAGCGAACAAACAAACGAACGAACGAACGAACGAACAAACAAACAAACAAACAAACAAACAAACAAACAAACAAACAAACAAACAAACAAGCGAACAAACGAACAACTCGAACTGACGACAATACATCACCGCGAACACGAACCGATGAAACTCGACGAAAAACCAACGGAGGAAGCAATCAAGCGATAGATAAAAGCAAATCTAAAAACCTCTTTATCTGTTTATTTAGTTTTAGACCAAATTATTTAGTTTTAAACCCATTTATCGTAAAACAGATATAAAATCCTTTTTTTAAGTCATAAAATTGCTTTTAACTCCGTCTTGTACGTTCGAAATGTAAATTTTCATCAATACATGAGCCGTCTGAACAACCATCATCGCTAAGAATTTATTTTTCTTTGGCATTGCAAAAATATTATTATTTTTTCTTTGGCATTACAAATAATTTTTTTCTTTGGCATTGCAAAAATATTATTTTTTTTGGCATTGCAAAAATTTTATTTTTTTTCTTTGGCATTACAAAAAAATTATTGTTCTGTGGTATCACTAATTTGTTATTTTTCTTTGCCGTGAGCATATCCTTATCGTTCTTTAGCGTCACTAAAATATTACCGTTCTTTGGCACCACTCCGATATTATTGTTCTTTGGTATCGCTAAAATATTATTGTTCTTTGGCACCACTTAGTTATTATTGTTCTTTGGTATTAATAAAATGTTATTGTTCTCTGGCATAGCTTAGATATTAGTGTTTTTTTGGTATCATCAAAACATTATTGTTTTCTGGCATCACTAAGATATTAATTGTACAAATGATGAATAAAAATCGCTCTTACATCAATCAACCAAATTGTTACTGATACTTGGCTTTCTTTATTCACATTCTGGTTCTACTTTTTTGCTTTTCGATTTTTCAATACTTTCCCGCTTTTCTGATCATCGCGATGTTAACACACACACACGTGGTTGTTTCAGGTGATATTTTAAAATGTAAACGTTTTTAAATCCTAAATATGCTTCGATTAATTTATTAAAATTAATTTCAGTTTTTTTTTATTGGAAGAAGTTATGTAAACACCACCAACAACAAGTCAACTCGTTAAGCATAATTGCCTTTTCGACTAACACGCAACCGACGAGTGTTCAAATCCCAGGCGGGAAAGGAATAGTTTTTTCTCTCTAAATTTGAAAACTAAAAAGTATTA
>CAXBUH010000063.1:25000-37576 GCA_963978895.1 Erpobdella octoculata | reverse complement strand
TTGATGCGGTACTGCATTCACCGATAACTGCAATGCCTGTGCCTGTGTGTATCTGCTGTGATGCCGCTATCTGATGTTATTAATACCGGTGGGTATCTCTTGTGATTCCGGTATCTGCTGTCCTTATGCGTATTACGACCACGTATGTTACGTTGAAATACGCACGAAGTTTAAGGAAATACGAGTTTTCTTTTAAGTTTATAATTTATTTATTTCAACATAATCGATATTCATGCCAAAATAGTATGCATTTTCAGAAAAAGACAAAAAATAATAATTAATTTTTAATTATTGCATATTACAATATTAGTTTAAAAAGTAATATACATTATTCATATATACATACTATCTATGTAAATATAAATAACTTAGATATGCATACATAAACAGTGTAGTTATTTATGCTGTCTCGGCCAATCGGAACACGAGCTGTTGAACGCCATTTTAGCTTACTTCAAATTGTAAACAAGTTCGCGTAAACAAACTTCGATCTCGTTTCGCAGATATCGAGTTCGGCTTATTCTGTTTATAGCGAAGTTCTCTTTCGGAAAACGGATTTACTGATTTGATCGTCGTTCGCTTACAACGTCATGCGATGTAACGGACTTGTTGCAGTTTAGAAGTGAGTGTTACTCTGTAACTTTGTAATACTGTAAATGCGCTATTGTTATGTAATATATATATATATATATAATATTATAGAATGTCGCGTATTATCAATGAGAGGCGTTTTTAACGGCTTTGTTCGATTGTAACGTGTAAAGAACGAGTGAGACAGACAGACAGACCTGTAAGCTACTTGAGTAACTTGTACGCTTCGTTTTTTATTACACATTTTTATGCATTCATACTTGTTGAGTGCGGTCGGTGTTGTCTTATATCGTTGAGTCAGTTGTTGTTGGGTTATTTGTGGTCGATTGCTTGCCTGTCTGTCTGGTTGTGGTTGTGTGTCTGAGTGTCTGTGTGATGGTATGTGTGATATTGTGTACCTTCGTATGTGTGATATTGTATGTTTTCGTATGTGTGATTGTATGTCTCCGTATGTATGATTGTAAGTGATATTGTTCGTCTTGGTATGTTTGATTGTATGTTCGACTGCCTTTGTATGTTTGATATTGTATGCGTTGGTGTGTGTGCGTGATTGTATGTTTGTTTGTTTGTTGCTTTGTGTATGTGTGATTGTTTATTTGTGCCGGTATGTATTAATTTGGTTGTGTACGTGAACGCTGAGATGGTTTCGATATTTTATTGTTACGAATATAATAAATATGAATATGTTTATGAATGTCGGTGTGAATGTGATCTGTCAATCTTTTTAATGTTTCGCTTTGAGCTTTGTTTGTCTGTTTAAGAACGGTTTGTTTGTTTCTCAGCATTTGTTTGTGAGCGTTTGTCATTGTGTATGTCACTTTGTGCGTTTGTTTGTGTATCTCTTTGTATGTTTGTGTATCTCTTTGTTTGTCCTTGTGTATATATCTTTGTGTGTTGGTTTGAGTATCTCTTTGTAAGATTTGTATTTGTGTATCTCTCTGTATATTTGTGTATCTCTTTGTTTGTTTGTGTATCTATTTTGTATGTTTGATAATATTATTGTATGCCTGATAATCTCTCTGTGTGTATTTCTTTGTTTGTTTGTGTATTTCTTTGTTTGTTTGTGTGTCTCTTAGTTTTTTTGCGTATCTCTTAGTATGTTTGTTTATTTCTTTGTTTGTTTGTGTATCTCTTAGTATGTTTGCGCTCCTCTGAAACGTTACGTGACGTCGGCTTATTTACAGTAAGTTTTGTTTTCCCGAAGACTTTTTTGTATATTTACATTATTTACATTATTTACACATAACATTTTTGTTGCTTCGAATGGCACATGGCTGGTTAATCGGTATTTCGTTGCTTATTTTGAATTGTGCTCGTGATTTGTTTTCGCTCTGTAAATATACCTGCATATCTGTGAATAAGCAATAAGCCTGCATCACTGTGAATGCGCTTCCTTCTCTGTATATATGTCTGCATCCTTTTATATATGCTTCCATCTCTGTCTATATGTCTGCATCCTTTTATATAAGCTTGCATCCTTTTATATATGCTTGCATCTCTGTATATATGTCTGCATCTCTTTATATAGGCTTGCATCTCTCCGTTTTCTCCATCAACCATCCTCATGTTTGTACGCAGAGGTTGCGAGCACTGGAGAAAGATTTTTCTGGATTGTGCTGATAAATAAATCAATCGTCCATTGTGTTTCCCTTCCATTTTGAGATGTTTCTCTCCATACGTCTCCATATCTCTCTCTGTATCTCCCTCTCTCTTACTGTATATGTCTCTCTATATCTGTATCTGTCTCTCTATATCTGTATTTGTCTGTCTGTATCTCTCTCTCTCTCTCTCTCTCTCTCTCTCTCTCTCTCTCTCTCTCTCTCTCTCTCTCTCTCTCTCTCTCTCTGCATCATCCTCTCTAAGCACAAATAAAGTATCATTGAAGCATGAAAGTTCACTGCTACCTCCAGAGAATAAGTGCACTTGTTTCTTATTAAAACTCCCCGCTCAATCTGCATTTTTCATCACACTGTTTCGAATTCTCATTCAAAACTTTACTCTGATGCATCGCTACGTACGTGGCTTCTTTCTCATACTCACACCCCCCAGCCCCTACGAATGTCACCATGTCACCTTGTTTTACTTTCTTCTCAATTTTACACTATTTCCTCAATCTTACACCACCTCGTCAATTTTACACCACCTCCTCAATTTTACACCACCTCCTCAATTTTACACCACCTCCTCAATTTTACACCACCTCCTCAATTTTACACCACCTGCACGAATCCTTCCTCCCCCAGCATTCAGGACCACCCACCAAGTCTTCAACTACGGATGATTGTTTTCCGAACGCAAACTTTCCATTCGTCTTTATCGATCTCGCTTTCCCCACTCAAAACATGTTTCGTACTCATCGTCGTTGTCCTCCTCCTCACTCTCTTCTTCATCATCATCATCATCACCATCATCATCATCGTCATCATCATCATCGTCATCATCATCATCAACACCAGCGTCATCATCATCATCATCATCATCATCATCATCATCATCATCATCATCATCATCATCATCATCATCAACGAACAGTTTATGAGGTTATCACCCAGCCATCTTGTTTGTGGCAGACCAGCTTCTTATTTGACACCACCACGATTCCTACTCCATATATGGTAACAAGATCCAGCTTCTCTATCTATATCTCATCTCATCAATCGCTACTCGTCTTCTTATTGTTTACACATTCGCGCATTCTCAACCGACATCAGCAACAACAACAACAACAAAACCTTCCAGCGGCAACAACAACACAACAACGATACAATACAACAGCAACAACAACCACAACACAACACAACAACCACGAGTGGGCAGGCCGACATCTTGGAAGAGCAAGGACAATCAGACATTCCAGTTCCTCCTCTCATTCTCATTCCTCCGCGCGACCATCCATCGATCAATTCATTCATCCGTTTCTCTTCAGTCCATCGGCATCCATCATATTCTTACCGCCTCGTCTATCTCCCACTGATGTATTCTTCTCTTCCTCTCTCTCCTTCTCCTCCTTCTCTCTCCCATCGAACGTGACATCAGCGTCACGTGTGATGTCACGTGACGCTGATGTCACATGTGTGACGAAATATTAAATAGGCGGCTGTCGTCGTCGTCGTCTTCGTCGTCGTCCGTCGTCGTCGTCATGAAACGCCGGCGACTCTAGCTGGGGTCACGCGGGCAAGTCGTTAAGTCATTTTAGGGTCTTATTTTATTAAAAGCTGGAAACAATAGCGAGGCTTTGATGATGGTGATGATGATGATGATGATGGTGATGGTGATGATGATGGTGATGGGGATGATAATGATGATGATGATAATATGACTTTTAGCCATCCGTTTGGCGATACCACCTCAAGAATATTTGATAAAGAGGATGATAGTGGTGGGAGATGGGTGGGTTGCGGGGGGTGTGGGGGTGTGGGGGTGGGGGGATCGAAGAGACAACTCGTGAGTCAGACGTTCGAGAGTAGAACCACCAAGGCACTTGTGGTGCTGTTTGTAGTTCCATCAAAAAGAAGATCTTGATCCGACGATGGGGGGGGGCAGAGAATAAATCAATGGCAGTTTTTTTCCTTTGACTCAACGCGTGATACTATCCGGCCTGCCTATCTCCAGTGCGAACTGTTTAAAAAGACCGAAAAAGAGACGAAATTTAAAGATCCGCTATCGAGTTTTGTTCTCTTTTTTTTCTGAATTACTTTAAATATTTATTCTGCTTTATCTTTTTATCTATAAATCAATTCGTCAATTGCGGGGGGATCTCGCTTGCAGCCGTCCGTCCGTCCGTCTGTCCGACAGTCCGGTTGACAAATCCATCTTATTGTTCACCTGCTCCATCCATCCATCCATCCATCCATCCATCCATCCGTCCATCCGTCCGTCCATCCATCCGTCCGTCCGTCCGTCCATCCATCCATCCATCCATCCATCCATCCATCCATCCATCCGTCCATCCATCCATCCATCCATCCATCCATCCATCCATCCATCCATCCACCTCTTCGTATCTCGTTACCTCATTCAACTTCTAATTTATTATCCAACCCAATTTTTTTTTATAAGTTTACCAAACACATCCATCAAGGCAATTAATTACACGTACAAACCACCCTATGACGTCATCATCAACCGCCCTCCCTCTCTCTCTCTCTCTCTCTCTCTCTCTCCTTCTCTCTCCTTCTCTCTCCTTCTCAGCATCGACTCCGACGATTAAGGTGGAACATATTTCAATTGAGTTCGTTCCCAATGAACCAGTTTCCTGCTAACTAGAAAGAAAACCAGTCGTGTCTGCGTGGACTTTTTAAATGAAAATTCATAAAAACTAGAAACTAGGTCCCTGTTTATCTGGGTCGACGATTAATTCCACCGCCGCCGCTGCGTTCGAACAAATAATAAATATTATCGCATAATTATCGCATGAGATTCGCATAAAATTATGCGATAATAAATAAATAAATAAATAAATATATGGGATGAGAATCAATCTATAGTGTAAACATGAACTTAAATCATTGTTTGTTATCTAGCCGCATGAGCGTTGAGTAAACAGTGCCGGATTGAGATAGTTGAGATATTTATTATTATTTATATACACATTATACTCCCGGCGTTATTTATTTATATTTAAATCCGTTAATTTATTATATTATTTGTATTTATAACTGATGTTTATTGATTTGTTTACGTTTGAATTAAATTCCGAAGGCTTGTTTTACTCTTTTATAAAAAAATCTACTTTTACATGGAGAAATCTTGTGAGGAGAATAAATATAAGTCGAATATAAATATAATTGTTTCCAGTGACGCATCCTGGTCATATTTATATAGATTATATATTCTATATATATGATCCTAACCATCATAATATCCACGCGCTCATACTTGCTAGCATGCACATAGATACACACAGATGATAGACATACACACCCATAGACACGTATACGTACATAAACTCACATACATACATATATATACACACACGTATGCATACATAAACTCACATATATACACATACAAACACACACACACATTCACGAACATAAACACACACGTACACACGTTCACAAAATTGGTATTCTCCGTAAACCTGGTTTACATTTGAGACCGCACTAACCACTTCTTCTTCCTCACTAGGTAACTGTTTCTAGAGAGAGAGAAAAAGAGAGAGTGAGTGAGGAGAGAGAGAGAAAGTGAGAGAGAGAAAGTGAGAGAGAGAGTGAGGAGAGAGAGATTTCGAATCTAAATTGGAAGGCACGGTGATGAAACTGGATGGCTCAACCAATAAGCAAACTCTTCTTCTACTTTGAAAGTTGTTTGTTCGAGTTTCTCCAGTACAAATTCATTGTGTCAAGTACTACTCGAGTAGTTAATAAGTACACGGGTACCTATTTTTTAAAGAGAATGCTTAATAAGTACAATAAATACTCGACAAGTGCTCGAATGATTTTGAATTTAATTATTTTATTTCGCTATTCTTTTATATTTCCACACTCACCCCCCCCCACATCAGTCCATCTCTTTCTTCCCTCCCCCCTCAAGACCTCGCTTGACCTCACGTGTTTCCCTACCCCCGATGCACGCGACCCCTCTTTTGAAGGTCACTCGATTCAGGTCAGCTGACCTGCGCGCTAACAAAATGTTTGCGAAATGATGTCGATAGATGGCTCTCCGCTCCGCTCCGTCCGATGCGGAGCTGAGCGGCGAGCACACGATGCCGCTCAAACATGACGGCAGCGCACGGACATGATTGAACGTACACATACGCGTACACAAAACAAACAATCACACGCAGACTGACACGAATGTACGAGATTATTAGCAAATATAAATGATTAACTCAACAGAACATAAATGTGTTCTTATAAATACGAAGTTGAATAATTTTGTACTAAGAAATGCAAATCATGAGTAACAATTTCATTTGTTTTAACAACAAATACCACACGGTTTCGCGATAAAAACACACGCACAAACAGATACACACGCACACACAGTGAATAATTTCAAATGTTCGCAACTAAACTGACAAACACACAACCAGACAATTACAATTTTGAATAACACATTCACGTACATATAATCACACGCACGAATCCCAAGTAAACAACGTGCACACACGCCAACACATGCACACTCATACACATACGCATACACATACGCAAATGCTCATACACATACACGTACACGTACACAAATGCACATACACACGTACACAAATGCACATACATACGTACATAAATACAAACAGGACCAATGCACGCATGGGTGGGCAATCATGCAAGAGCACGTAATAAGCTCCTATGCAAATATGCAAACAACGTCGCATCACTCATGCAAACACGCACAAACTAATTCACCAAAATCATCACTCACTCATTCACTCACTCACTCACTCACTCACTCACTCACTCACTCACTCACTCACTCACTCACTCACTCACTCACTCACTCACTCACTCACTCACTCACTCACTCACTCACTCACTCACTCACTAACTGTTCCGTATTTGCCTCGTTCTTTAACACTTGGACGTTTTGAACAAGAGACAGTGTGACAGTCGAACGGATGGACAGAGACGGAGAATGATGTAGAGAGAGAGAGAGAGGAGAGAGAGAGAGAGAGTGAGAGAGAAAGACATCGAGATTGTCATGTAATAATAACCTCTCAGCTACCTGAATTCATTTTCGAATGTAACGAACAGCACGTACACACACACACACTCACACAAACAAACAATCACAAACGAACGTAAACAAATTCACACGCTCACGCCTACAAACACGCACGCACGCACGCACCCAGACAAACACAACACATGCACATCGTGCATAAACATTCGAGTCGGGCCGAGAACGTAAACAGAGCTTACATCTCTTGGAAAGGTAAACAAGTTCTTGAATGACCTCCTCCCCCACTCACCCAACCACCCACACAAACAACAACAAGTCTTTCTTGTTGCAGTTGCTAGTTGCTAGTTTCGTTGCGAGTCTGTTGTTTGTAGTTGTCCAAGTTTTATAAGTTAGTTTCGGAGGATTTTTGACGGTTTGTTTTCGGGGGGGGACATCGTGCCCTCACTGTCCCTTCTATCCCCCATGGGGGTGGGGGTGGGGGCTGGTTGCACGAGCGAATGTGTTGTTGTAGTAATTTGAGTAATCATAATCTCTCGTACTTGGGATTTTTATTTGTGTATTTTTTTATTTCTTGTTCGCCACATCATCGGCAGCTGTTGGCATTTGTTTGCTTGAGGACATTTTTATTTCTGTGGTCGTGTTGATGATGATGTTGGTGATGGTGATGGTGATGATGATGATGATGATGATGGCGGTGATGATGGTGGTGATGATGATAAATATGATGGTGATTGTGGTTGTGATCTGATGTCTGATGTGATAATACTGCAGTTTTTAATTGCTTCGATGAGTTGCAATAAGCAACAATTAATTACCACCGACTTGACGAAAGTGATTTGAAATAAACTGGCGATGAAGACGATTACGTAACAATAAGACTATTAAAGTAGTGTTAATGATTATGATATCATCATCATCGTCGTCATCGTCATCATCAGGGTGCATTTATATTTAAATATATATATATTAAAGACATTTAATTTCGTATTTCAGATAGCTTATATGGCCCTCCTCTCCAGCAGTTTCATCATCTCTAGTCTCCCATCGACATCATCACCATCACCTCCACCTATCTTTTCATCATCGTCATCATCATCATCTCCCCAATCAACGACATCATCATCATCATCATCATCGGCCACCTCCTCTTCTTCCTCACTCCCTCCTCCACCACTGACCTTACTGGCCGCCTCATCTTCACCACTGCCCCAGTCATCATTATCACCACCACCTCCTCCTCCTGCTGTAATAACATCATCATCATCATCATCAGCAGCAGCAGCTAACGAGGCAATGGACTTGACTCTGTTCAAGAAGGAATGCCAGCAGCTGTCGGCCAACAAGAAGCGACACCGATCCAGTGGCGACGAAAGTTTTGACGACGACGACTACGACGATGAAAATGGTCATAATAATAACAATAATCATCATCACCACCACCACAGAGGAAAGGCGAACAAGATGCTGAGAATGTTCAGGTCGCCACAAGAAAGGGGGGCTCCGTCTCCCTACGAGACCACCCCCCACTACGCCTCCCTGCCCCCGTCGTCCCCGTTTTCGTCGTCGATGATGTCGTCCTCGTCGTCGCATCATTCCATCTATCCGTCGTCAGCTGTGAATGGTTCTTCTTCTACGGAGAAAAGAGAAATGTTGAAGTCCCTCTATGACACAAATGCCCAGGTTGGTTGCTTTAGAGTGTGTGTGTGTGTGTGTGTGCGTGTCTCTTCTTGTGTGCGTGCTTAATATGTATGTGTTTTTGTTTGTTTGAATAATTGTGGGTGGTCTGTTGTTGATGGGACGAGCAATGACGATTATATTAAAGAATTCGTTGCTATGGCAATCGTGATGGGCTACTATGCAATTACCTAATAGGCGATTTTTTGATGGTGATGATGATGATGGTGATGATGATGATGGTGACAGTTGGTGGTGGTAGTTATGATAATGATGTCCTTAATGAGTCATTTTATTTTTGCGGAAGTTTAAAAAAAAGTTCTTTCATTTTCAACGTTTCTTTGCTAAATATTAAATAATACTAAATATATGAACAAACAAGAACAACTATAATAATGATAATAACATATAAATAAGTGTTGACTGTGACGATGATGATGATGATGGTAATGATGATAACTGATAATACAGTTTAATGATGATAGCAATTAAGAAGGGTAATGGTAACAACACGGAGGACTAGAAATGGTGTAAGATCACCCCCCCAGGTCATTGAACTGAGGTCCGTGTGGTCATCCCTTCTAGGTCATTGAACTGTGATCATGCAATGAGAGGCATTGTTTTCCCTTAAAAAAAAGCGAAACTTATTTCTAAAAATATTCGAATAAAACCGAAGCGCACTGAGAAATACTAAGCGATACGTAGAGATATTTTTATAAAACAAGAGCCAGGAGAACTCAAAGAAACAATTCAACACTCTTGAAATAAACAAAAAATTGTGTCGCTTAATTAGACACCGCATCTTCAGCAAGTTGTGTTTCTCTCTCTTCTCTTTCTCTCTCTCCCTCTCTCTCTCCCCCCTCTCTCCCCCCTCTTCTCCTTTCTCTTCTCTCTCTCTCTTTCTCTCTCTCTCTCTCTCTCTCTGTCTCTCTCTCTCTCTCTCTCTCTCTCTCTCTCTCTCTCTCTCTCTCTCTCTCTCTCTCTCTCTCTCTCTCTCTCTCTCTCTCTCTCTCTCACTTATTCTCTTTCTTTCTCTCTGTTTCTCTGTATTTACTATTTATTTCTCTCTATCTCTTCCTTCACATCTCTCCATCTCTGTTTCTCCTTTTCTCTTTGTAATAATTCTCTTTCTCTCAATTCCTTTGTGCGTGTGAATGCACGTGTGTTCATCATTGTTTATTGTTCTTGTTTATACAAACCTGTGATTTGTTTGTATTTGTTAACAAACCTTTGTGGGCGCCTTCTTTCATCCTCCGTCCGTGTGAGGTACGTCTTTGTATTCGTACGTACGTGTGTATGTGTATGTGTGTATTTGTATGTACGTGTGTATGCGTTTGATTGTATTTGTATATATGTGTTTATGCGTTTGTGTGTATTTTTATGTATATGTGTATGCGTTTGTGTGTATTTGCACGTATGTGTGTCTGCGTTTGTGTGTATTTCTAAGTATGCGTTGAAGATTGTGTGTGTGTGTTTATGTGTTTGTACGCTTTGATGAGTGTTGTGTGTTTGTGTGTGTGTGTGCGGCTGTTTGGTGGACAAACAATAATGCCTTCTCGGCCAGAGGCAGAAGGGAACTTTGAACTAAGCAAACAAGCAAGAATTGAACCTACAGGACCAAGTCAACAGACCTCACCACTTCACAAACAACTGCACAATTACATCGAATGTTCTGCAATATTCAACAATAAACACACCTTTGCTGGTCCCCTCACATACTTAATATTTCTTTCTCAAACTACTACTACTGCTACTACTGCTACTGCTACTGCTACTGCTGCTGCTACTGCTACTGCTACTGCTACTGTTACTGTAACGGCTGTGCCACTACTACTGTTACTGCTACTACTACTACAACTACTGCTACTACCACTACTACATCCGTTCGACTACTATCATCACTCTCATTGAAAGATTTAATATTAATCAGGATATTTCCTGGTTTTATTTGACATCAATGATGGTGATGATGATGATGATGAGGATGATAATTTTTGCTTTAATGAAGGAGATAGTTATGATAATTATGGTCAAGGCAAATAATTAGAATCTTCAAAGCAGACATTTCCGTGTTTACCAAACCATCCTCACTCCCTCTCATTCCTTAATCTCTCATTCCTCAATCCTTCTCATTCCTCACTCTCTCTCATTCCTCACTCCCTTTCATTCCTCACTCCCTTTCATTCCTCACTCCCTTTCATTCCTCACTCCCTTTCATTCCTCACTCACTCTCATTCCTCACTCCCTTTCATTCATCACTCCCTGTCAATCCTCGGATGACTGCATAACGTTTTTCTTAAGTCACTTTCTTGTATGTTTGTTTGTCTGTCCGCGGAATTTTGCAATCAAATTTTAGTCCATTTTCCGACAAGTTACAGCTGTGAAACTTTATATATAGCTCTGAACCCGATGACAATGCTATATTCTTTCTAACAGGGGTGTCATTGGGGGGGGGGGGGGGGGGGGGGGCATCATTCTGTATATGCGCCCAACGTTTTTCGTTGTATAAGAATTAGAAACTGTTATAAAGTCTTTTATCAAAATGTTAACAATTTATTCAGAAATTTTGCCAGGCTCATAAGAAAATTATTTAATACTTTTTAGTGCGCAAAAAATGTTATTTTTTATCAACAAATAAATTTTTTAAGTAAAACTATTCAAGATTGAAAAAAGTGAATATTCTGCCAGTTGTTAGTTAGCCTGGTTGAGTTCAACTGAGGTTGTAAGTAAAATAATTTTTCTCAGAATTGAAAACTACTGTTGTTTGTGTATATAAATCGGTTTCACATTCAACGTGTGGCCATCATCATTATCATCATCGTCGTCGTCGTCGTCATCACCACCACCACCACCACCACCATCATCATCATCATCATCATCATCATCACCATCACCAACATCACCATCATCACCGTCATCGTCATCATCATCATCATCATCGTCATCATCATCATCATCATCATCATCATCATCATCACCATCACCACCATCATCATCACCACCACTCAAACAACACAAGCAAGTCATGAGAGAAACAAACACAACACGGACTGGCCATCTCGACGAGTACTGATAAAAACTTAAACAAACTTTCTCATCCTGTTTGTTATCTTCACTCATTTTTTACACACAATGTCCCTCCCCATCTATCTCTCTTTCCCTTTCTCTTTTTCTCCCTCTCTATCTCTCTGTTTCTCTGTTTCTCTCTCTTCTGTTTGTCTTTCTCATCATCATCATCATCTCCATGTTAATTATTTTCTAAGCAGTTCCCCCACTTACCCCCCGACCACCGCTTCCACCCTAACCGCCACATTTTTACAACTCCCACCTACATAGATTGTAAACAGAAAGATGGCCACGTGCGTGTTGACAAATTAAATGTCCTCCCTCCACCCCCCATCTCTTCCCATCTGCCCCACCGTTCTTTTTTGTGTGTCCTTGTTTGTGGCGGCCATCTTTGTTTGTCTTTTGTAATTGTTTCTCGTCCGACTTTTATTTGCCTGCATAAAACTTTTTAGTTTGTTCCTGTCATTGCAGTCATAACACACAGACGCACGGGTCACACGCGCACGTAAGCAAACAAGCACACACACACATACATGCAAGCAAGCAAGCAAGCAAGCACAGGCACACGGACTTAGCAGACGCTCGTGCTTAAACTTTGTTTGTACACACCGGAGTGGA
>CAXBUH010000063.1:0-20000 GCA_963978895.1 Erpobdella octoculata | reverse complement strand
AAATTAAAAACTGAATAAAATCGATGGAAATTATATTCATAAAATAATGCGATGTCCTTTCATCCTCCATCCATCCATCCGTCCATCCATCCATCCATCCATCCGTCCGTCCGTCCGTCCATCCGTCCGTCCGTCCGTCCGTCCGTCCGTCCGTCCATCTATCCATCCATCCGTCCGTCCGTCCACTATCCATCCATCCATTCATCCATCCATCCATTCAATCCACTTTTCTATCCATCCAGATGACAAATGGAGGAAGCAACCCACCGCCCCAACCTGCCACCACCCCATCATCGTCATCATTACCACCACCGCCGCCGTTGTCGTCTTCATCGTCACCAGGAAAAGCAGGCCAATCATACGACGACGTACAACAGCACGTGGTCAAAAATAATTTCAACAGTTTTCCTAACATGAAGGTTTTTCATTCTTTCAAGGATTTTAAATTAAAATAAATTAAAAGAGGACTTTATATATTTTATTTTGTTCATAAAGAATATCACTATCAGTTGCAATACTGTAAATGATTCACCATCACCATCGTCATTGTCATCGCCATCATCGCCATTATCATCACTACCATCATCATTATCATCACTACCACCACCATCATCATCATCGTCATCATCAGTTCATTGTCATCGTCGATCAATTTTATCGCTTCATGAATTTTTCAATTTAAAGAAAGTATAGAGTGGACAAACAAATTGATGTGTGGACGGAAAATATTTTTTGTGCCAATTTTAGAATGTTCACTCTTTCGGTCAGCAACTGCATCATGCGCTGGTACTATCATCATCACCACCATCATCGCTATCATCATCATCGTCATTATCATCGTCGTTGTCATCATCATCATCATCACCATCATCATCATCATCATCATCATCATCATCATCATCATCATCATCATCATCCCCACCACCACCACCACCACCACCACCACCACCACCACCACCACCACCACCACCACCACCACCACCACCACCACCGTCATCATCATCATCATCAACATCATCATCACTATGGCTAGAATTTCTAGCTTGTAGCCGATGATGACTCACGGTTGTCAAATGCGTTCTCACAGAGTTTCATTTTATTACCATAAAAAGCACTTGAACGGCCATCACCTTAAATGATCACGTGATAACGTCTCCTTCCAGGCCAGCTCCTCCTCCTCCTCGCAGCACCCGTTTATGACGTCACCGTCCTCGAACCTGCTGGAGTCGGCGGCTCAGACATTCCTCCAACAGCACTTTCTACAGTACCTACACCAGCAATACGTCAACAACTTCAACAACAACAACAACAACATCAACCACAACATCAACAAGAGCAACAGTGCGAACGGCAGACGCCAGCAAGTGTCGCCATCTTGTAAGTTCTCCACCCGCGCATGCGTGGGATTATACACTTACATGGATTCACGAGACTTTGTTGTATTTGAAAAGTGAAAAATTATAATTTACGCTTTTTAGTCAAAAAAAGAGTTTTTGTTTGTATTATTTGGTCGGTTTCTCTAATGGTAGTAAATAAATAGATAAATAAAATAAATAAATAATTTAATAAACGGTTTCATTCAGCAAAATGCCAAAAGAATTCTGACGAAGATCATCATCACAACCGTCTCGATAACAGCGTCAAGCCACGTGACCAGTCTCAGCTGACGTCGTCCAACGGCGTCCAGGCTCGGGAAGACGCAAATCGCGCTGAAAGCGCTAAACAGTCGCCAGGTGAGTTGTTGAAAAATTCGTGTTATTCGCCAGGTGGAAGAGTTGTTCTATTTCTCGATCAAATCTTAACATTTGTTAACAGTCTCACTTGAGAATTCACGAATTCAACTTACTTATTCACTCATGCATTAATTAATTAACTACTAAAAACTATTAAAGCCATTGGATATCATTGATATCAATGATACTGATCGTATGTATATGGAGATTTTAATATCTTATATTAAGGCATTCACTTCTGCAAAAGATGCATTCACTCTTAATCCATTCTTTCAAACAATGTATTCGCTCGTAATTCACTCCTGAATACGAAGCATTTCACTCCTAATTCACTCGTTCAATTGCAGCTGTAGATGAGACGGCGATGATCTCAAAGGTTCTATACAAGAACGGAATATGCAAGTGGCCGATGTGCGATGCCCCCTGCTCATCCCCCTCCCTGTTCAACAGGTTTGTGAATCTTCAATGACACAGCTGGTTTCAAATATTCAACTTTCTTATTAGTCGTATAATAAGTTAATTTAAGATGAAAATCAGGCATTGTTGGGAAGAACTTTATAAGAGTGTTAATGAATATAATGATTTAAAATTACAATATAAATAATAATCATCATCATCATCATTACCACCATCATCATCATCACAACCCTCAAAGTTGTATGATTGATTTTCATTTCCATCTCAGGCACATCATGGAGGAACATTTCGGTGACAGCAGAGGAACTGCACAACTTCAAGTCCAGGAGCAGATCGTCTGCCACATGGAGCTTCAAGTTGGTGTCGATTATGGTATTCGGGTGTGATCATAATAGTGGTGGTTGTGATGATGATGATGATGATGATGGTTGTGGTGTGATCATAATCATAATAGTGGTTCTGGGGTGTGATCATAATAGTGGTTGGTGATGATGATGGTTGTGGTGTGATCATAATCATAATAGCGGTTGTGGGGTGTAATCATAATAGTGGTTGGTGATGATGATGGTTGTGGTGTGATCATAATAATAGTGGTGATGATGATGGTTGTGGTGTGATCTTGATAGATAGTGGTGATGATTCTGGCTGTACTGTGATAATCATGACTGAAGAGTTGATGATGATGATGATAGGTGATAGGGTATCACTAATGTCATAAAATTAAACAAACTAAACGACATAACGTGTCCCTCACAGCTGACTAAAGAAAAACGCCGCCTAATTGCCATGCGCCAACATTTGGACTTCCTCGAGGCACATTGCCGTGGTAACAGTTACAACAACAACAACGTTTACCCAATCAATGGTGTCCAATTGAATGGAAGACACGCCCACATGGATGGATCTGGGTCTCCATCGTCGTCATCATCATCACCACCACCAAATGATTACAACAGAAAGTTCCATAATAAAAAGCAGGTTGGTTTTTACGCTGAGTTGCCAGTTTGTAAATCTTCAAGCTCTGAATTGATACGGATTGATTAAGTATTATATTATAATGGCCCTGTGGGTGCTTAAAACTCGACCTAAAACAGCCAAAAAGGTATTTATTACGCACTCGCAAGAGGTAGCTTAAGAGGTAGTTGGGCTTAACACTAGGGATTACATTCCCGGCATACAGAGTTTCCATGCTTAAAAAAAAAAGAATTACAAAAACTAAACTGCTAAGAAATCTTTTAGAAAATATTTTTACTTTGGTAACTGCTGAAGCAGTTCTGAAATTTACAGTGAAAGAGCAATTATATTTATCTCAAAGATTTTGTCACAAAGATTTAAGTTTTTTTGGTTATTGGAAAAACGCAGTTTAGCCGTGTTTGCTGATATCTGTTCAACTAACTATATTAACTTAGAATTTTCTGGTGGATTAACTTCAGTTAAAAACACATTTATAAAATTAAGCTAAAAAACTAAATGAAAACGGCAACCTGTTGACCATCGACGGCAATGAAGCTGAAAATAATTATGTTTTATCATCAGAAAAAAAAATGTCAGGCAGCATTAATTCAGGCATTACAGACTGGCTATGGACTGAATTAAAAAAGTATAAATCCCCTCGATTTTAACAAAAAAGTTATTTGAACTTGAGCAAGTTGTTAGAAGTAAATGGAGTTTTTTTTAGAGCCATGAGTTCTGAAAATTTGACACAAAGCATCAGTGCGTGTCTCAAGCCAAAAAAGAACCTTATCTGCAAGAATTTGAAAAATATATTTTTCTATAAAAATCAGATCGAAATTGAAACTCTTTCAAAGAAATTTTTTATTAAAAAGTTATTTTACAAGAATAAATGATTACAAAGTGTCAAGGTCAAATTCCGTTTATTTCTTGTTAACGAAACCGATCTCAATCCCACTCACAATGATTAGCAAATTTTCAATCCCGGTATCCGAAAAAGGCCTGGATTTGTAATCCCTACGAACATCGATGTCTTATTCCGCACGTGAGCAATATTTATTTAATCTTCATACTTCAAGGGAATCGGTGAAATGTCGCAGGAGAACCAAGAAAACCACTCACCCCCCGTGATTCACAGGTCATCCCCCTCTCATGACGTCACCATCAAGCATCACCATGACGACAGGCAGAAAGAGTTCGATCCGTTGCAGCAGTTCAAGCAGCAGCAGCAGCAACAGCAGAACACTCCGCTCGCAATGAACAACAGCAACAACAACGTCGACGCCAACAGTGTTGCAGAACACATGAACAGCAACCACAACGTGTTGAAATTTCTGAAGCAAGAACACCAGACGATCCAACACGAGGGAGGGTGCTCCCCGCCGCCGCCACCCCCACCGCCCCACCTCCTCAACCACCAGAGACATCCCCCGCAATTCAAACAGCAGCTGCCGACCCTGGCATTCGACGGCCCCCTGTTGCGCATGCCGTTTGAAAACTGCTTCCGCCACCCTAGTTTCCCCCCGAACTCACTGCCCCCACCGCTACAGATGCACCACCATCATCACATGACATCCAGCAGTGCAGACGCCATTTCATTTGCCATCTCCAGGTCCTTCATTCCACCGCCAGGACTCCCCAATGTTGTACGTTCATTTTTATAACAGGCTTTTTATTTAACTTCATCTGTTTGTCGTATGTTTAATGGTCCGTATTTTAAAATCTAATTTTAGATCGCAAGTCTTTATCCAATTGAGCTGAAAGTTAGAATAAAAATGTCGCAAAAATATTTACGAAAAATATAATTACGAATAAAATCTATAATATGGTTGATATAATCCAACGTCATTTACATACGAAAATCATATAAAGAAAAATAGAATGAAATGTACTTTCAAAAATTTATAAATTTTAAAATTTGCTCAATTGATATGATTTCGTAATTATCTGGAGAAATGTACAAGAAATCTGTATTTTTTCTTATTTCTCTTTTACTAAAAGTTTTGTTCATTAAAAATCGATTGTAAGAATCAAAGACTAAAAAATTGAAAAAAAATATTATTGAAAAAAAGATTTTTTAAAACATGCTTTTATTTAAATGCACTGAAAAGGATAAAATAAATTGTAAAAATAAAAACGTGGGACGCACTTGTTGCCATCGTATGAGTGCAAAGAAAAGCAGCACCCCACGATTTTATGTTTACAATTTATTTTATCCTTTTTAGTGCATTTAAATGAAAGCGTTTAAAATAATTTTTTTAATAGTATTATTATAACAGATAGCTGTATCTATTTATAATATAAATGATTAATAAATTATACAATGTTTTAAGATGTTTTATTTAAAAAATAGTTTTAAGTTATATTTTATTTAATAAAAATCACAATTACCATCCAGATGAGACCTGGCATGCTTCCTCCACCTCCACCGTCACTGATCCACAAACAAGGTCACAAATCTGGATCGGGTCAGAGGTCGGCTGGGAGGAATAACGGATTGTCATCGTCGAGACTGATAAGAAGGAGGGTGTCGGAGAAATGTTCGGTGCCAATCGGAGCAGGTGAATTGAGGGGGGATGCCATTTCTATAGAACACGTCAAATACTGTTGAGTTGTTGAGATGTGATGTTGATTTGTTGAGATGTGACTTTAATTTGCTGAGATGTAATGTTGACTTGTGGATATCTGACGTTGAGTTGTTGAGATGTGATGTTGACTTGTTGAGATGTGATGTTGATTTGGGGAGATGTGATGTAGATTTGTTGAGCTATGATGTTGAAGTATTGGAAATTATGTTGTAGAAATACAGCGCAACAGAGAATTCTACTGCTACAGTGACGTCAGACCTCCATTCACCTATGCAACCCTCATCAGACAGGTTAGAACATCATTATCATCACTATCAGCATTTCCATTGCCATCATCACTCTAACCACCACTACTACCACCACCACCACCATCATCATCATCATCATCATCATCATCATCATCATCATCATCATCATCATCATCATCATCATCATCATCATCATCATCATCATCATCATCATCATCATCACCACCACCCATTTACCCACCCAGGCAATCCTGGAGGCACCTGACAAGCAACTGACGCTCAACGACATCTACCAGTGGTTCATGAACACCTTTGCTTTCTTCAGGAAGAATCACGCCACATGGAAGGTTAGAATTCGTTTCGTCGTTCTTTCTACGTATGTGAAGAAATCAACAAACCATCATATCGCATCACATCCATACGATACAAACACACACACACACGTACACAGCCGCACACGTGCGATCAAATGTACACACACGCGAGCATGATCACAAGCAGAGTTAACCAAACAAGCACGCACATGCACACACACACACACACATATATATATATACACCAGAATGCAGTGCGACACAACCTGAGCTTGCACAAGTGCTTCACCAGAGTGGAAAACGTCAAAGGTGCCGTGTGGACAGTTGACGATGAGGCCTTCTACAGACAGCATGGCAACTCCAAGATGAACAGGTAATGTAATAATATTATATATTGGATAAAGTAATTAACAGGTAATGTAATAGGATTATATATTGGATAAAGCGGGTAATGCGATAGGATGATTTATTGGATAAAGTAGTTAACAGGTAATATAATAGAATGATTTATTGGATAAACTAGTTTACAGGTAATATCATAAAATACAATAAAATATAATAAAATTATATATTGGAAAGTGTAGTTAACAGGTAACATAATAGGATTATTTATTTGATATTGTAGTTAATAGGTAATTGAATGTCTCTATTAAAAGATAGTGGATAGTATTAATTAAAAGAGTTTTAACTGCAATATAGTATTATAGTTTAATTAAATTCATGTTTGAATAATTTCATGGGTGGTTTTTCTACGAAAACACTATCTGTATCCGTCGCTCACCTGAATTTTGAGAATTTAAACATCATAAAGCCCTATACGACTTTAAGAGGGCTGGTCCGGCTCATTTCACAGGCAGAAAATCACGAATTTCAGGACCAGTCCGTTTCGTAGGCACAAGAATCGAGCAAACATTTTTGTTAAAAAATAATTTTATTTTCCTGTTTTATCACATTAAGAGCAAAATTTTAAAAATCGGTACTTAATGGGTGCTTAATATAAGTTCCAAATTTCACGTTCCTAGGAATAGGCGTTTTAGCTCGGCGTTGATTATCAGTCAGTCAGTCAGGACATATTCTTTTATATATATAGATAGATCTGTCGAAGTAAAATAGATGAAAAGTAAAAATTCTTAGTTTTTATAATAATTTAAATGGAAATCATGTATATTAGGAGTTTTCTAAATACGTTGGCCCCGTTTATGTATGTGTGTATGTGTTGATATGTGTGTTTGTGTGTATGTGTTGATATGTGTGTATGTGTGTATGTGTTGATATGTGTGAATTCGTCTGTTTCTTTTAGCGTCCTAAATCATGCTGTTCCTGTCAAAATGGGGAAAAAATCTCACTAAAAATTGATTGGTTTCATAACTCGATCCAAATGCTTTTTAAAATTAAAAAAAAGTTTTTAGTATAAGTAAAAATGCTGCTTCCATTGTTTGAGTAATTTAAAAAAGTTACATTAAATCTTCAAAGTGGATCTCATACACGATCTGTTCACATAAACATGCACACATGTACACACATGCACACATATACACACATAGGATACCTCCTACACGAGATTATACATTTTTAAAAATAAAAATTACTTAATTTATATTTTCTTATGAAAACAAATTAAGAAAAATTGGGGCATTATGATGATAATGATGGTGATTGATGATGGTGGTGATGATGATGAAGATGATGATGGTAGTAATATCAGTGAGGATGATGGTGATAATATTAGTGATGATAATGATAATAATGATAATGATGATGATGATGATGATGATGATGATGGTGATAATATTAGTGATGATAATGATGATGATGATGATGATAATGATGATGGTGATAATATTAGTGATGATAATGATAATGATGATGATGATGATGGTGATGATGATGATGATGCATGAAAAAAACGTCTCAGATGACATGGACGGCTCAAAGGAGTTTTAAAATAATTTTTATTGTCTGACTGATATTTCTCCCGATTCTCCCAATGTCTTACAACTCATTCCTTTCTTCTGTCTATTTATATTTCAAAAGATATTTTTTTTATTATTATTATTTAGTTATTAACCATATTAAACTTTTATTTTGTGGTAATCAAATCATTTCAATGTTTGGCGTAGAAGTGGATATGCATCGAGTCCAATTTTTTGATACAAGAGTGGGTTGGGTTGAAAAAAAATTTAAATTTTTTTCAATTCAAACATTTTTTTTAACTGAAATGGGTTGAGTTAGAAAAATTTTCAGGTGGGTTGAGAAAGTGGTTGGTTGGGTCGCCAAAAATGGACCCATGCCCACCTCTGGTTGAGCGCAACAAAATTCTACTAAATTAATTATAGTAGTGCTAGTAATTTAAATGACCGTTGAAACAGTTAATTAAAATTACATAGTTACTTAAAATCGTGTTTTAAGATGTTTTTTTTTATATTATGCTAATTTGATCTTTAATTAAAATCGTTTACAATCAAATATGATAAATTTGTAATAATTTCTTTTATTGATTTTAAATTATTTTTATTTTAGTCAATCAATGGAGGCAGTCAAGTCTGAGAAATTGGATGATAATCTCACCTTCAACCCAAATATCATGGTGAGTTGTTGTTGATGGTGGTGGTGAAGATGATGATAGTTCATATGATGGTGATGTTAATGGTGGTAATGATGATAGTTCATATGATGGTGGTAATGATGATAGTTCACATGATGGTGGTAATGATGATAGTTCATATGATGGTGGTAATGATTATAGTTCATATGATGGTGTAGATGATGATGGTTGATTGTGGTGATGAAGTTGGTAATGATGGTGGCAATTATGATGATAGTGATGGTGGTTGTAGTGGTGATGATAGGTTTGATGATAATTGTGATGTTGATGGTGGAGATGATAGTCGTAATAATGATGATAGTGATGATGACTTTGAACGTGGTGATGTGTGGTGGTGATGATGATGATTGGTAGGGTATAGATTACTCCGCGGCAGGGACCGTTTCATAGACCAAAATTCCAGGCCCGACTCGGTCCCTGCAGTACTCTAGTTGGGTTGTTATGATGATGATGATGATGACTTTGCTGCAAGTGTTACTAATCATAATCAACCAAGGCATTACGATGATGTTGATTTTATTAACATCATTATTGCAATCATTTCGCTTTTAATTTATTTATAAATTAAATTAATTTTCTCTTCCAGCCGCCATTTTCATCACCACAAAATGGCGTCAACAAAGTTGAGCCGGAAGATTGGTACCCTGCCGAGGATCTTTCCAACACTGGCAGGTTTCAGAACAGCAACGTGGATGAAGAAGAGGAAGAGGCGGATTACAATAACGATTTAAAGTGGGTGGAAAAGTTGGGGTGGAGATTGCGATGAGTTGTATATGCTGTAGGTTTGCAGGAGGGGGGGGGGGGTTGGTACATATAATAGGTTAAAGATATAGTCTCTTGATGAGGCACGAGAGGGGGGTGTTAAGGTGCTGTATAGTAGATTTATGTTAGGTAGATTAGATTGTTAATGGGGGTACTCGTGGATAGGTAATAAGTGGGAATTGACAAACGTTAAACTTAGCATTTATAATATTAATTGATTATCGAATGCGTCAAAGTATTTTGAAATATTTAATTATCTTAGAAAAATTATCAATTAATATTTGTTGAATAAGAATATTTAATAATAATAATAATAATAATCAATTATTAGATTTCTTATTCTTTTCGTTTCAAATCGTTTCGAATTTGCATCTGACAGATCGAAACATCTTCTGTATTTTCAAAAATCTTTAATAATTTATCATGTACTTTCAATGAATTTATCTAGTCCTAATATATTCGCGTAAATAAATCATTTATCGAATATACACAATATTTGTGAAAATTTAAAAAAAAATGAAATTTAAAATATCAACATTTAATACTTAATTCAATCAACCAATCAAACAGTGAGCACTCTGAAATCTTCCAAACAAACGGCACCGTCGAATGGGAAGGCGACTTCGAAAAGAAAGACGACGACGACGACGACGATGACGCCGGAGGTTATGATAACGATGACGCAGAGGATATTAAGAGCCAAGAAGCGGCTAAAAGTCGCGGCTACGAATGACTGATGTCTCTGGGATTTCCCAGGGGGCTATTTATAACTTTGCCTCCTTGTTCCCTCTTATCCGCCGCCCTTGTGTAAACACCCGAATAAGGACACGTATTTGTAGACTGATGTTGGAACGTTGCATATCAGTTTAGTGACATATTCGTGTTAGCTTTCGAGCACAGGGTGTGTGCGGAGATGATGTTCGTGGTCTATTTGTTTGTTTTTTGTTTCCTTTTTATTTTATTTTATTTTATTTCATTTCATTTCATTTCATTTTATTTCCTGGAATTGTTGACGCAATTTCTGTGTGCAAACGATTAATGTTTGTTTGTTTGATAATATCGTCGACATGTCTCCCGCCAAATATTGAAATAAATAATAATTTAGCCAACAACGTTTTGTTATGACGACACATGGTAACGACGTTTATTGCCAAAGATCATATATAATATAAAACATTAATTTTAAACCAGTAGCATCTCTGTTCTGGTGAGCAATATTTTGATGTGTGAGTTATCGAACTCCGTTGAACTCATTTTTTTAATGAATAATAAAGTTACATTTCATTTTTTTTTCTCTTTTACTTGATTCACTGGATTTGATAAAGAATGGTCCTTCTCCATCTATCGTCAATTAATTCGACCGAGTATATTACGTGATTGTCGTCTTAATGAGGTCGAATTTATTGGATGTGTTCAATTCATTTCCAGTTGTTAAGAGACTGGTAAATGATATTAAAATAATTTGTTAGTCGGGGCTTCGATTCTCCTTTGGCGCCATCAGCGTAGACAATTATGGACGGGAGTGATTTCATAAATATATTTCTTTTGTCGAACTTTCAACAAACAATCGCTTAATGGGCTGTTAGTCGAATGGCTAACGCGTTTTACTTGCTGTACAAGTACGTGTCTCGAAAGTTTGATAATTTTCCTTAAGTCGACTGAAATCAGCACCAGACCCGGTCTGAGCCGGTCAGAACCGTGCCGGATTCTTCGGCTTTCTGAACAAATGCAGAATCACTGAACATAGTTGCTCCAAGTTGCTTCTGACCTGCCGGTGATCTACGGGTGGGCCAGGTGATTCTACTCCGCCTTCAAACGAGCGCTGCATTCGACTCTGCACAAGTGTACAACGTTCTCCAGACTCTCGCATCTTGATGATTTGCAGCGGCATAAACACAATCGCATCCGGCTTGTCGGGTTAGCTTTTGATGGAAAACCGTTTTCCGCCCGTATGTGATGACGATGCTTCCAACCTATTTATATAAATAAAAAGGTATATCTTGACGGATTGTCTGATTGATTGATTGATCGACTAATTAATTGATTGATTGATCAATTGATGTATCGGTGACCTATTATTATACATTCGTCGATTAGACACATAGGTTTCGTATGTTTGCATCCCTGGAAAATCGATTGCGGCCATTTTATTAGTATTTGCTTACTTCCTTAGCTCAGGAAAGAAGTCGTGAATAAACTTTGATCATTAATACAGCACAATATCGAAGAGTCTTTTATTCGCAGTTTATAAAAGTTCGCATTTCTTAATTTCTCATTTGGGAAACAACGAGTTTATTTATTTTTTATTCACGTAAAGTCGAATATAAAATCTCACTCAACATGATTAAATGCACAAAACCTGCAAAAAGTAAAAAATTCAAATTGCAGCCAATTTGCTTTCCAAATTCTGGTTCTCACCATAACCACCTTCATAGGTTGAGACTGCTGGTTATAAGTTGTTGACCATAAGTCAAAAATTAAATCTGGTTAACTTGTTCAAATTGAGATTTTTTAATGTCTACAACTTGACATAACATCTCGGTGTTATAGACCAGAAACAACCCCTGCTGCTCCATGACCGCCACGAATTCACGACATTCGGTCGAAGTTCAACAACCCATTTCTCGAACACCAAACATCAAAAAAAAATCTCTAGTTTTGAATTTTTAAAGTCTGTTATTAAAGTTAACAGCTGGTCCAATTATGTCAACAAAGTCCAAGTTGGTAAAATTTGATATTACTTCAAAATGTGCTCGGTTTTGATGTAAAATTGTCCCAAAAATAGTTTAACTGAAGTAAATGTCACCTATAGCATCTAGATAAAACCGTATGTGGAATAACGCTTGCTTACAGCTTGGAATGAATTTCTTATTACATGGTGTGACTTCTAAAACCTGTGTAACGAATTAAAAACCACCCGCCTATATTTTTCGTCCCCCCTACATTTAGTAGTATATAAACGACTACTCGAATGTATGTCTGTCTGTCTTTCATACAAATCCAAACCTCTGGACAAATTTGAACGAAATTCAGCATGGAGGTAGTTTAGTTATTAAAGAAAAGGAAAAATGAAACAAAGGGTTCGATTTTTTTTAAAGTGGCTCCAACTAAGCCCCCGGTCATCAGGATTTTTGGGAGCAAGAAGCAGAAGAGATTATGCAGGGGGCGCAGATTTTGTGTTTTGTCCCCGGACGCAGAAGACACTCTGTTCAAGGTTAACTTTTAACCGCTGTATCTCCTAAACCGAGCATCATAGAGCGAAAAGAACGTCATTTTCGTGATCGATGGAGCGAGTTCTATTAGAATCTGATTCAATTTCTATGTTTTGCCAAACTTTATTTTAAAACTACAAACCGCCGCTTAGGGTTTAGGTTAGGATTTGGTGTTAGGTTTAGGGTTTGTTGTTAGGGTTAGGGTTTTAGTGTTAGGATTAGGGTTAAGGTAAATGTTAGGGTTAGGGTTGGTGTTTGGGGTAGGGTTATGATTTAATTTTAGGGTTAGGGTTAGGATTTAATTTTAGGGTTAGGGTTAAGGTTAGGGTTAAGATTTGGTGCTAAGGTTAAGGTTATCAATTGTTGTAGGGTTAGGGTTAGGGTTAGGGTTAGTGTTAGGGTTAAGGTTTGAGTTAAAGTTAGGGTTAGGGTTAGGTTTTGTTGTTAGGGTTAGGGCTGGTGTTAGGGTTAGGGTTGAGCTTAGGTTTTGGTGTTTAGGTTAGGGTTAGGTTAGGGTTTGTTGTTAGGGTTAGGATTTAATATAAGTTAAGGTTAGGGTTAGGATTTGGTGTTAGGGTTAGGGTTAAGGTTAAGGCTAAGGTTAGGGTTATGGTTTGGGGTAGGGTTAGGGTTAGAGTTAGTGTTAGGGTTAGGGTTAGGGTTTGGTGTTAGGGTTAAGGTTTGAGTTAAAGTTAAGGTTAGCGTTAGGTTTGGCAGTTAGGGTTGCTAGGGTTGGTGTTATTGTTAGTGTTGAGGTTAGGTTTTGGTGTTTATGTTAGGGTCAGGTTTGGTGTTAGGGTTAGGGTTAAGGTTAAGGTTAAGGTTAAGGTTAAGGTTAAGGTTAAGGTTAGGGTTAGGGCTTGGTGTTAGAGTTAGGGCTAAGGAAAGAAAAAAAATGAAAGCAAGAAATCGATAAAAAGAAAAGGCGAAAGGCAGAAACAGCGATAAAAAAACTTAAAAAATTCTCAGGTAGACCTGCTAGTTAGTTGCAATTATGTTTAGTAATCTGTTTATAGGTTGTGAGTCTACACAGATACAATTTTCTCTGTTGGTTTTCATCATGCCTTTATGATGTTATAAATGCATTCCATGCGTTATACAAAATATGACTCCACAGAAGGTCAATATACTTAACTAACTATACTATTCTTTTGAAAACTTATAAAGCAATTCAGTTTTTAATGACTAAATCTTGACTAAAAGTATATGTTAAAACTTATAAATCTAAAACAATAATAAAAATGGTTTCCTATGTACTCCTTTTCGATCCATTTTTCTAATCCTGTATCCGCCTATGTGTAATGATATCGTTCAGATTTTTCCGAGTACTAGTAAGTACAACAATTTCAAAATCTTTCCGATAAAAACTGCATACAAATTTAAAGACTTTTCTCCTCCGGTCAATTGTCATCATCATCATCATCATCATCATCACCACCACCACCACCACCACCATCACCACCACCACCACCACCACCACCACCACCACCATCATCATCATCACCATCATCATCATCATCATCATCATCATCATCATCATCATCATCATCATCATCATCATCATCATCATCATCATCATCATCATCATCATCATCATCATCATCATCATCATCATCATCATCATCATCATCATCATCATCATCATCATCATCATCATCATCATCATCATCATCATCATCATCATCATCATCATCATCATCATCATCATCATCATCATCATCATCATCATCATCATCATCATCATCATCATCATCATCACCATCACCATCGCCATCATTATCGCCATCGCTATTGTCATCATCGCAGAGGTGGACATGGGTTGGGTTGGGTCCAATTTTTCTGACACATGCGTGGGTTGGGTTGAGTTTTAAAAAAAAATTGAAAAATTATTTTTTTAATTAACGAAAATTTTTTAGCTGTGTGGGTTGGGTTAGAAAATTTAATTTTTCAGGTGAGTTGGTTCGACAGAAATTGAACCATTTCCATCTCTGCATCATTGTCATCATCAAAACTTCATCTACTATCCTGACCAATGTATCGATTTGTTTATTAGCCAAATGATATGACAGCGTGCAATTATATGGCGATTATTAATTTAAGTTTTCAGGATTAGTATATTGTCATTGTGTACTGAGTGGGGGAGAAAATTGCAGGCTGTCCTGGTAGAATTTCAGATTTCATTTTCTTCAATCTATCTCCTAATCAGCTGATTTTTTCAATTGGAACTTAATACTTTAAAAGTGTGTAAAGAAGCTATAGAATAGATGCTCGAACGTAATCAGAGGGTCAACCAAGATAAGTTGAAAATTTATTTTTCTCCTCTTAAATGTAATATTAAATAAAATATTAAATATTTATATAATATTAAATGAAAATATTAAATATTTATATAATATTAAATAAAAATATTAAATATTTATAAATAGTTAAATAAAAATAATAAGTGAATGATTGAAATAAAAGATTTTAGACAAAAATAAAACAATACATACATTTTGCTAAAATTGTAAACAACAACCTAAGCTGCCTAAAACCACTTTTGCAAACATTGCATAAATAAAAGACGACCGTCAAAGCATTATTGAATACAGTCGTGAAACTGTCATTAATTTCACAAGCCTAAAAAAAGAATTCAAAGAATGAATCAACGTCTAGAGATCAAGTTCACAATCTGCAGGTCACATGTCAGAAAGGTTAACATTTACAATAACTTTTGACACATGTCATCTTTTTATAGCCCGCATATCGCCAGCCTTGTACCTCCTCATTCAAGCTCTTATTTTAGCGCATTTTTCCAGTTTAATCAAACACTTTGGTCAGCTGGCTGGCTGGCTGGCTGGCTGAGTGGCTGGGTGGCTGAGTGGCTGGGTGGCTGGCTGGCTGAGTGGCTGGCTGGCTGAGTGGCTGGCTGGCTGGGTGGCTGAGTGGCTGGGTTGCTGGTCTAGAAAATAAACTTGAAGTTTTTTTAATGTATAATAGTTTAAATATCAATCATTTATTTTCACTCTCATTCGTGTTTCTCACAATTATTGTTAACTAATAAAATATATGTAATTTCAAGGTTTTATCAGTTCTTTTATGTTTTTTATTTTTAAATTGTGAACCGTAAAAATGACTAAACTATTTTAAAATTGTATGTATTTATAAATAATGTAGAGCTAAGCATCATAATGGGTTAGCCAAAAATGCGCTGAAGTCCCTTCGATATGAAACAGAGACTTTTGTACTTTTGTACTTTTGTAATTTTGCAATTTTGTTATATTTTGTAATAATTTTGAAATTTTTTGAAATTAGTTATATTAAATTCTTGCTTGTTTACTTGCTAGTTCATTTTCTTGCTTGCTTTCTTGCGGCAAAATCTTTTTTTATTTTATGATAGTTTATAGTCCTTTACACCAGGTATTTTATGATTCTAATGGCTGTATGTAGGAAGCACTCAAGTACTTCCTGTCGTGGATCAGAATTTTATCCTTTTACTTTTCCCTCCTCCTTTCTCCAGGCTTGGGACTGGCTCGCAATTAGCGAGGCGGAGTTGTGGTGAAATCTTGGAAGTGCAAATTAACATACTTCCCGTCATCCAATTAGACTGAAACTTGAAATATAGACTCGCATCTTTATGAAAATATATTCTATTAAATTTTGAGAATAAAAAAAAAATTCTTAGTTTATAATTTAAAAATTTGATGTATCTTTATTCAACAAATAAAAAGAGAATTGGAATTTTTTTTTTCGTAAAACATTTATTCACAATTGTCTTAAAAAATCTACAAAGAAAATTAAATTCTAAAGTACTGTTATTGTTTGAGTAATAAGTAATTCTTATGAAAGATGATGTGTCACGAAATTCGATATGTCATTGACGCATTTCACGACATTAGTTCATGTTTTTAGTTCTAAATGTTAGTTTTAGTTTTTAGTTCGGAATGAAAAATAACATTAAGAGAAATGTGAATATTAAGAGAAATGTGAACATTAAGAAAAATGTGAATATTAAGAGAAATGTGAATATTAAGAAAAATGTGAATATTAAGAAAAATGTGAATATTAAGAAAAATGTGAATATTAAGAAAAATGTGAACATTAAGAGAAATGTGAATATTCAGAAAAATGTGAATATTAAGAAAAATGTGAATATTCAGAAAAATGTGAATATTAAGAGAAATGTGAATATTAAGAAAAATGTGAATATTAAGAAAAATGTGAATATTCAGAAAAATGTGAATATTAAGAAAAATGTGAATATTAAGAGAAATGTGAATATTAAGAAAAATGTGAATATTAAGAAAAATGTGAATATTCAGAAAAATGTGAATATTAAGAAAAATGTGAATATTAAGAAAAATGTGAACATTAAGAAAAATGTGAATATTAAGAGAAATGTGAATATTAAGAAAAATGTGAATATTAAAAAAAATGTGAATATTCAGAAAAATGTGAATATTAAGAAAAATGTGAATATTAAGAAAAATGTGAATATTAAGAAAAATGTGAATATTAAGAAAAATGTGAATATTAAGAAAAATGTGAATATTAAGAAAAATGTGAATATTAAGAGAAATGTGAATATTAAGAGAAATGTGAATATTAAGAAAAATGTGAATATTAAGAAAAATGTGAATATTAAGAGAAATGTGAATATTCAGAAAAATGTGAATATTAAGAAAAATGTGAATATTAAGAAAAATGTGAATATTAAGAGAAATGTGAATATTAAGAGAAATGTGAATATTAAGAAAAATGTGAATATTAAGAGAAATGTGAATATTCAGAAAAATGTGAATATTAAGAGAAATGTGAACATTAAGAGAAATGTGAATATTCAGAAAAATGTGAATATTAAGAAAAATGTGAATATTAAGAAAAATGTGAATATTAAGAGAAATGTGAATATTAAGAAAAATGTGAATATTCAGAAAAATGTGAATATTAAGAGAAATGTGAATATTAAGAAAAATGTGAATATTAAGAGAAATGTGAATATTAAGAAAAATGTGAATATTAAGAGAAATGTGAAAATTAAGAAAAATGTGAATATCGGTTAAGAACAAACTTGTTGCAATCCTCATAAAATGTTACCACTCTTTCTCTATCTAGTTTTTCTTTCTCTCTCGTTTTTTTCTTTATTTTTTTCATTCTTTCTTTTTTTATACACTTTTACTTAACTTCATCGTGGAGTGTGCTACTGGTTAATCTTGCAATCAATTTTTCACTACATCCCGTTTCTAGATTGAGTTGAAACTTTGCATGCATATTAGTTTTTGATGATTATATTTAGTTTAAAGAAACATTTTGAAACAATATAAACTTGACAAAAGACACTGAATTCGAAATGCGTAAATTTATATAGAAAATTTTTTTTTTCGTATTTCATATTTTTTCAACAATTTTAACTATTTATAGTTTTTTTCTAGCACTAATTAACGTCATGACAAAGAATCATCGTCATAACAACAAAGCACCTTCATAACAACGAATCATCGTCATAGCAACAAAGCATTTTCATATCAACGAGTCGTCGTCATAACAACAAAGCATCTCCATATCAACGAGTCGTCGTCATGACAACGACTCGAACGCAACGCGAGCGCGGCCATCTTGCTTTTCTTAATCACGGAATCACTTGAAAATAGAAACTAATGATTCTGGGAGTTAATTAGAGCCGGAGCTGTATGTGTATGTTTCTTTAGAACACAACATTGATGGATGCCTTTGAGTCCCACGTTTGCCATCAACTTCTAATTGATGACTCATCATTGAACAAATAAAAGCACTCAATGCTCGTAGATGTGTGCACGTGCATTCGTGAAGTTCCAGCGAGACCAACAGAGATACAATTCGAACGGGTTATAAAAACGAAATGGTGGATAAATGACGCTAAGTTGTGTCTCATGAAAAATGATGAGCAGAGATAAATATTTAACAGGCCAAGCAGAGAGAGATAGAGAGAGAGAGAGAGAGAGAGAGAGAGAGATACACAGAGAGAGAAAGATAGATGGATGGATGGATGGAATTATAAATAAATAAATAAATAAATAAATAAATAAATAAATAAATAAATAAATAAATAAATAAATAAATAAATAAATAAATAAATAAATGAATGAATGAATGAATGAATGAATGAATGAATGAATGAATGAATGAACGAACGAACGAACGAACGAACGAACGAACGAACGAACGAACGAACGAACGAACGAACGAACGAACGAACGAACGAACGAACGAACGAACGAACGAACGAACGAACGAACGAACGAACGAACGAACGAACGAACGAACGAACGAACGAACGAACGAACGAACGAACGAACGAACGAACGAACGAACGAACGAACGAACGAACGAACGAACGAACGAACGAACGAACGAACGAACGAACGAACGAACGAACGAACGAACGAACGAACGAACGAACGAACGAACGAACGAACGAACGAACGAACGAACGAACGAACGAACGAACGAACGAACGAACGAACGAACGAACGAACGAACGAACGAACGAACGAACGAACGAACGAACGAACGAACGAACGAACGAACGAACGAACGAACGAACGAACGAACGAACGAACGAACGAACGAACGAACGAACGAACGAACGAACGAACGAACGAACGAACGAACGAACGAACGAACGAACGAACGAACGAACGAACGAACGAACGAACGAACGAACGAACGAACGAACGAACGAACGAACGAACGAACGAACGAACGAACGAACGAACGAACGAACGAACGAACGAACGAACGAACGAACGAACGAACGAACGAACGAACGAACGAACGAACGAACGAACGAACGAACGAACGAACGAACGAACGAACGAACGAACGAACGAACGAACGAACGAACGAACGAACGAACGAACGAACGAACGAACGAACGAACGAACGAACGAACGAACGAACGAACGAACGAACGAACGAACGAACGAACGAACGAACGAACGAACGAACGAATGAACGAACGAACGAATGAATGAATGAATAAATAAATAAATACGTAAATAAATAAATACATAAATAAATAAATAAATACATAAATAAATAAATAAATACATAACTACATAAATAAATAACAAAATAATTAATAAAGTTATATTAATCCAAAAAATGTATCCAAATTTCATTGTAATTTTAAAACATCCATCCTTGATATAA
>CAXBUH010000062.1:35000-58007 GCA_963978895.1 Erpobdella octoculata | reverse complement strand
AAGAAGAAGAGAGAGAAAAAGAAAAAGAAAGAGATGAGCATGGAAGATAGAGATGGGTGTTATGCATGATAGGAAACGTTCCACGCCAGAATTCCGACAAACCAAAAGGCGATTGGAACACTTCAAATTCATAGGAGCACAAATCAACAAGAAGGCTTAACGGCAAGTTAACGGTATAAAATTTATATTTTTCATTTAAACTTGTTACCATGTAATATCTTTTTATATGATCAGTGGCATATGCACAGTGATTTAAATTGCATGATGAGTTTTGGAGCAGTCTAAGAGATTAATCAGTTGGCACGATGCCAAGAATTTTAAAATTAAAGGTTAATGAATAATTGTGTGAAATTAACAATAACGCATCTGGTCAATAATAACAATAAGGACAACAAAAATAATATAAAAAAATAATAATAAATCATATTGTTTATAGGAAGAATGATTAATCGTCTGCTTCTACAAATAGTGCTTTTTGCGACAGTCCTTGAAGGGCTCTATAATAGGAATCACCTTCACCTTCACCACCTGCAACAGCGTCATAATGACATGTCATCGTGTCCCGACGATTTTGTTGCCAGGAAGACGAGAAACGCAGAAGTAATATTCACGGGCACCATACGCGACCTTGAAAGTGACTTAAATAATGACGTCACCATTAGTTCAGATCACGTGAGCATTCGTGATTTTTACAACAACGAACGCGTACGGCGAGAATACCATGGCAACGTGATCGAGTACAGGAATTTAATGCAGAAAGAAGATAAGAGAAGGAATGGTAAATACTTCCAAGTGACCGCCATGGTAGAGGTGAAAAGGGTGCTTCGAGGAGGGTACACTCTCAGTCGAATGCCCCGGTATGGGCGGGTGATTTCAGAAGAGGGAAGTCAGATTGTTGAAAGCAATAAATTGGTAGTCGTCGAAGGTTTCCACAATCCTGCTATCTGTTCTCATGATCACGTTAGAATCAATGACACACGCATATTTTTTTTGGTGAAATCGAGCAATGGCAATCTGCGCTTGAATTCTTCTCTTGTCAAATTCACGTTGGAGAATGTGAACATTTATGAACGTGCCGTGAAAGGTTTGTTCAGTGGTTGTGGTTGCAGTGCTGGAGGTCAAATTATGTGTATGAGGGAGAGGGGATGGGTTGAAATAATTTAACTCGAGGAGACAATTTCCTAAATAATTTAAAACTTTACTACTTCAATTTTTAGGTTTCTGTTAACTTAAATAAATAAAAAATACCACACTTTCATTTTTTTATACTTATTGGTCTTAGTTCTAATGACGGGCGGACGTGGAACAACTAAGATCGTAATGAAATTTTCACACAACCTTGAGAGTCAAGGGGAATCAAATATAGAGAAAAATATTTGAAATCCGTCACAAAATGAGCGGAGCGGAGCGGGGTGAGCGAGCGGGAACTATATATATATATATATATATATATATATATATATATATATATATATATATATATATATATATATATATATATATATATATATATATATATATATATATATATATATATATATATATATATATATATATATATATATATATATATATATATATATATATATATATATATATATATATATATATATATATATATATATATATATATATATATATATATATATATATATATATATATATATATATATATATATATATATATATATATATATATATATATATATATATATATATATATATATATATGCTAATATGTTTGTTGTTTATGTAGTAAAAATATAAAAGTGTGTTTTTAAAAAAACTTTGTTTTTGCTTCACTTGTTCCATTAACAACTTTACATTTTTTTTTTATTTTCCTCAATCCATCGTAACTTAAATCTTGGCATGGTTATACTAGCCAGTATCAGATCATCTAGTTCCATTATCTTATCAAATCTCTTTGTTATTCCTGCCAAAAGAGCATTTACTAGAGGAACTGAAAATGTTAAATTTTTACTTACATCCAATAGTTTTTGCTGCAGCTGATTAATTGTCGGCAGCAAGATTCCAATAAATGAATGAATTTCCCCTTGGATAATAATTTATTTTTATTTTATTGAAAAAAATGCCAGAAGGGCTAGTAAGCCACTGACACAAGCATGAGAAAAAAACAATAAAAAAATCGCAGACATCCTTAGTCATGGATACAAGAACAATCAAGAACAGTGCGGTCATCCAGAGGCGAAACTAGGGGAGGTAGGGGGCACAAGCCCCCAGGCCAAATCGGAGGGTCCTGCAATTTTTCCAAATTCGATGAGTTTTTTTTGCGTAGGGGGGGGGGGTGGGGGTGCTACATTTATTCACAAACTTTTTTTTTACAATTGCTTTAACTGGTTTGAGACTGATTTTAACTATCTTCAGTTTATAGTCTTTATTTTCTATCATTAATAAATTCTTAAAGATTCCCAAAAAACAAGTCAGATATATATCTAAAGCTTTTGCAAATGGCTTCTTAACTTCACAATATTTAAAAAAAACAATACTTCATTCGGTCTTATTAAATGAACTTTTTTCAATGATTAATCTAATTTTATCTATTGCTTTATAGTAAGAATTCCATCAAACGTCAATAGGCACAATGACAGACATACCAGCTGCTTTGTGTACTATCTCAGAAACTTGAGGACTTCTACTGGCTTTCCTCCACTACGCTGAAAATTTTGCAAAAGTACCTCAAGGTTGTGTGAAAATTTCATTACGATCGGATGAATGGTGTAGCAATGCATAAACGCCATTAACATATATACATATATACATACAAACATTCATTTTTATATATATAGATAGTCTTAGCAAATCTATTTTACGTTTTATAGGCTAACAGAAGTTATGAAAGAATGTAAAAGAAAAAATGAGCGTGAACGGGAACGGGAACGGGAAAGCAACCGTGACCGGGAATGGGAGAGCAAGCGTGAGCGGGAACGGGAAAGCGACCGGGCACGGGAAAGCGACCGGGAACGGGAAAGCGACCGGGAACGCGGAAAGCGACCTGGGAACGCGGAAAGCGACTGAAATCGGGAGAGCAAGCTTGGAAGGAAACGCGAGCAAGAGAGAAAATCGATAACAAAACTTCTGAGCGAGAAAGCGACAGGGAGCTGGAAAACGACCGAGAGCGGAAAAGCGACCGGGAACGCGACGAAAACGGGAAAGTGAAGAAGGAAACGAGAGCGAGAGAGACAAACATTAGAAAAACCTCTAAAAACCCCGGGCAACGCCGGGTAACCCCGCTAGTATATATATATATATATATATATATATATATATATATATATATATATATATATATATATATGAATGTTTGTGGGTTAGTTTGTCTATTATAGAAACGGGAAAGCGACCCGGAACGGACAGCGAGCGTGAATGGGAGAGCAAACGTGAGCGGGAACGGGACAGCGACCGGGAACGGGAAAACGACCGGGAGCGGGAAACCGACCGGGAGCGGGAAAGCGACCGGGAGCGGGAAAGCGACCGGGAGCGGGAAAGCGACCGGGAGCGGGAAAGCGACCGAGAGCGGGAAAGCGACCGGCAGCGGGAAAACGACCGAAAACGGGAAAGCGAACAGGAGTGGGAAGGCAAGTGGGAAAAGAAACGGGAGAGAAAGAGACAAACATTAGAAAAACCTCTAAAAACCCGGGCAACGCCGGGTATCTCCGATAGTACATACATAAATGTTTTGCTAATTTATTGAGCGCCTTTTCCGCTTTGTTCAAAGGCGCTGTTCTTTTTACATGCCCCACGGAGAGAACGATTTTACCCGCTAAATTTTCCGTTGACATGGGCTACTAGGCAGTGAGTGGGAGTCGAACCGTGAAGCTCTCACATTCAAGGCTAACCCTTTACCAACTCAGCTAACCTAGCACCTAATAATAAACACACACACAGACACACATACATGCACATACACATACATACATACATACATACACACATACATACGCACAAACATATATATATATATAGTTCCCGCTCGCTCACCCGCTCCGCTCCGCTCATTTTGTGACGGATTTCAAAATTTTTTTTACTATATTTGATTTCCCTTGACTCTCAAGGTTGTGTGAAAATTTCATTACGATCGGATGAATGGTGTAGCAATGCATAAACGCCATTAACATCTATATATATAAAAGGAAGTCGGGTTTTGTGTTACAACACTTATAACTCAAGAACGGCTGAACCGATTTTAGAGATTTTTGATTTATTGAATTTCTCTCAGCTCCTATTAACAGAATAACTAAAAAAAATTGACATTGAACCATGGAGTGGCCCATGGGGACCGCAGTATGTACCCCGGTAGCTATACAGCCTTAACAGTGCGTCCTAGAAAAAAACTTCAAATGGCAAAGTTGTAGAACACCCTCTATTTGGTCTTACAGAAAAATAAATTTTCAAATTGGAGTTTGGGTTATCGAGATATACAGATGTTTAATTTTCCGCGACATGACATTTATGCGCAAATGGGGTAGAGCGCATGTTATTAAATTTTCTGACTATTTCATTGCTTACATTGAAAATCTCACAGAAAAAATAAATGTAAATGTAAAATATATATTTAAAACATTTACATTTTTTTTAGAAAAAAATAAGTAAATATCTTTTTCAATTAAAATATAAAATAAAATAATTGTTTATGGGCCATAAAAATATAAATATATATATATCTATATATATATATATATATTATATATATATATATATATATATATATATATATATATATATATATATATATATATATATATATATATATATATATATATATATATATATATATATATATCTATATTTTTAGCATAGATATAGTTTCGCATTTTCCGTTTTCTATTTGGCATTAACAAAGTGTCGAGATGTTTTGTCAATATTATATTTTCGTTCGTTGGAATTAATCTGCGAGTTTTAAAGTTTTATTGCTTTTAACAAAACATTATTAATAACAATGCCGCGACCCAGAAGATCTAATCTTTCCCAAAATAGCCGTCAGGCAATTAGGAATCGGAACAATGTTAACCAATCCACCGCGGAAGAACTAGAATTAGCGCGAGAAAGGCGCCGCGTTAGTATGGCCCGGCTTCGTGCTTCTCGAAGACAAGAGCAAAGAGATTTACTCCCCGAAACTGCAAATTTGAATCGAGCAGCATTTCTCTACGATTGCACAATTGATTACGGCTCTCATCCTTTCGTGTGCATTGGTCCAATGCACATTGTTTGCGAACATTGTGCCGCATTGAAGTTTTCTGGAGAAACGCCTGGATTGTGCTGCCTTAATGGTAAAGTGAAATTACCATTATTGACACCACCGCCAGAGCCACTGCATTCATTGCTTCGTGGCGATACACCAGAATCACGTCATTTTCTAGCAAACACTCAAAAATACAATAAGTGTTTTCAAATGACTTCATTCGGAGCAGACATTGTTGAAGAATACGGATTTAATCCCACTTTCAAGGTTATTTATGTTGAAATTGTTTAATAAAGTAAACGTTCATTTTCTTTAAAAAATTTAATTAAATTTAGCTTCAATAATACTTTGGAAAAGTTTTGTTATATTTTTGTAAATCATTTAATGAAATTTCTAATCAATTACAAACCAGTTATACTTACTTTGTTTTCAAATTTACAGATTCAAGGCCAGATTCACCATCGAATTAGATCATTGTTACCTCTTGAAGATGCACGTCATAAATTTTTACAAATATACTTCATGGGCAATATGGAGGAACAACTTGATCGGCGTCAAGAGATCAACACAGCAGTGAAAAGAGCAACTCTTCATGATCTTCAGCATCTACTTCATGAACATTATGCATTGGTCAGGCTGTTCATGACTGCGTTAGAGCGCATGCCAACTGATGACTACAAAGTCGTGATCAGAGCAGATAAACGACCAACTGGAACACATGAACGCACATTTAACGCTCCAACAATAGATGAAGTAGCAACACTGATCGTTGGTGAAAACTTGGAAAGACGTGATATTGCGCTTGCACGTCGTGATACTGGGCAAATACAATAAATATGTGAAACGCACCGTTCTTATGACACTTTGCAATATCCACTGATGTTTTGGCAAGGAGAGGATGGATATCACTTCAATATCAAGATGATAAATCCATTGAATAGTGAGTATCAATATCAATTTATATTTCAACATGATATAATTTTTACACCGTTTGTTTTTTTTAATTTTCAATCACTCAGTTGATTATAAATGGGCTCAAACTTCGGAATACTAATTTTAATATTTTTATTTCAGGTGGCGAAACTAGCAAGAAAGTTAGCTCGATGAATTTTTATGCATATCGTATGATGATTCGTCAAAACGCTGACAACCATTTGCTTCGATTTCGTCAGTTGTTTCAACAATATTGCGTCGACATGTATGTCAAAATTGAAACGGAACGCCTAACTTTCATTCGACTGAATCAAGCCAAACTGCGTTCAGAGGAGTATATCCATTTACGCGACGCAATCAGCACCGAAGGAGATGCAGCTAACATTGGTCGATTAACTATTCTACCGGCTACTTACATAGGTAGTCCGCGTCATATGCATGAATATGCGCAGGATGCAATGACATATGTTCGTCATTACGGTCGGCCAGATCTATTCATTACCTTTACCTGTAATCCAAAGTGGATTGAAATTGTTCAAATGCTGCTTCCCGGACAAACATCAAGTGATCGGCACGACATCACCGCACGTGTCTTCAAACAAAAAATTCGGTCGCTGATGAACTACATTGTAAAGCAACACGTTTTTGGTGATACTCGATGCTGGATGTATTCAATCGAATGGCAAAAACGAGGCTTGCCTCATGCACACATTCTCATTTGGTTAGTTGAAAAAATTAGACCTGACCAAATAGATGATATCATAAATGCCGAGATTGTTGATCCCGAAATCGATCCAGACCTACATGATGTTGTAGTTATGAATATGATTCATGGACCGTGTGGCGCCATCAACCCCCAATCACCGTGCATGGTCGACGGCAAGTGTTCCAAACGTTATCCACGAAAATTTACGACAGAGACCATCACTGGCACTGATGGCTATCCATTATATCGACGTCGATCACCCGATGATAACGGTCGAACTGTCACAAAGAAAGTGAAAGGAAACGATTTCGTGGTTGACAACAGTTGGATTGTTCCATATTCGCCACTTCTTTCCAAAACATTCAAGACACATTGCAATGTTGAGTATTGCAATTCTGTAAAGTCAATTAAGTACATCTGCAAATATGTAACGAAAGGCAGCGATATGGCAGTTTTTGGCATTCAAAACTCAGATAACGACGAGATTAGACGCTATCAAATTGGTAGATATGTGAACTGCAATGAGGCAATTTGGCGTATATTCTCATTCTTTATTCACGAACGTCATCCCACTGTTGTCCATTTGGCTGTGCATCTGGAGAATGGTCAACGAGTTTATTTTAACGCATCAAATATTATTCAACGCGCTGAAACACCTCCAGCAACAACATTAACGAGTTTTTTTGCAATTTGCCAAAGCGATCCATTTGCACAAACGTTGCTTTACTCGGATTTGCCACGTTATTACACTTGGAACGCTTCATCAAAGAAATTTCAACGTCGGAAGCAAGGCAGTGCGGTTCCTGGACATCCGGGTGTGTATTCTACTGATGCTCTTGGTCGTATTTATACAGTTCACCCAAAAAACGATGAATGCTTCTATTTGAGGTTGTTGTTGGTCAATGTTTGTGGCCCAACATCTTTTGTATCACTACGAACTATCAATGGTGTAGTGTGCCCAACATATCGTGCTGCATGTCAAGAGCTCAAGTTGCTTGAAAACGATAATCATTGGGACACGACAATGTCTGAAGCAATTATTTCAGCATCTCCAATTCAGATACGCACATTATTTGCTATTATAATTTCCACCTGCTTTCCATCAAATCCACGTGAACTGTGGAACAAATACAAAAATAGCATGTCAGAAGACATTTTACATCAAATACGGGTCAGTTCAACTAATCCCGACCTTGAAGTGAATGAAGAGATGCATAACCAGGCTTTGCTCTTGATTGAAGACATGTGTTACCTGATGTGTGGTAGTTTGTTAGTCAAGTTAGGAATGCCAGCGCCAGATCGTAGAATGAATGATGCTTTTAATCGAGAATTAGAACGTGAACGTGGCTATAATCGACATGAATTAGATCAATTAGTTCAATCGAATGTACCCCTTTTAAACCCTCAACAAAAAAAAGTGTATGATACATTAATGAAGGCAATCGATAATGGAAATGGTGGCTTATTTTTTCTTGATGCCCCAGGTGGAACTGGAAAGACGTTTCTCATGTCTTTGATATTGGCCACTGTTCGTGCGAGATCAGACATCGCGGTAGCAGTTGCTTCTTCTGGAATAGCAGCCACATTGTTAGAAGGATGCCGTACGGCTCATTCAGCATTAAAATTGCCTTTAAATCTTCAAACTACTGAACAACCAACATGCAACATTGCAAAACACTCTGCAATGGCAAAAGTTTTAGTAGCATCTAAAATCATCATCTGGGACGAGTGCACAATGGCGCACAAACGCGCATTGGAAGCACTTGATAGAACACTGAAAGATCTGCGCAATGACTCGCGACATTTTGGAGGTGCAATGATTTTATTGTCTGGCGATTTCCGCCAAACACTGCCAGTCATTCCAAGATCGACTGCTGCCGATGAAATTAATGCTTCCCTCAAATCATCATATCTGTGGCGCTATGTGATGAAACTTCAGCTGTCTTCTAACATGAGAGTTGCATTGCTGAACGATCATTCTGCTGAAGATTTCTCCATGCAATTGCTCAACATCGGTAATGGCCGTGTTCCTGTCGACAAATCGACCGGATTGATTTCTTTTCCTCCCAATTTTTGCACTTTTGTTTCATCGAAAGACGAGCTTATCAATAAAGTGTTCCCAGACATCATTGCTAATCATAAAAAGAACAAATGGTTGAGTGAGAGAGCAATTTTGGCGGCTAAGAATAAAGATGTGGATGACTTAAATATTCTAATTCAGAATCAAATTTTTGGTACTCTGCATTCATTCAAATCTATTGACTGTGTAACAAATGAAGATGAAGCCACTAACTATCCAACTGAATTTTTGAACTCCTTGGATGTGCCTGGCTTACCACCGCACAATTTACAACTGAAGGTTGGATCAGTAGTTATTATGCTTAGAAATCTAAATCAACCAAAACTATGCAATGGAACGCGTTTGGTTTTAAAGAAACTAATGGTCAATGTGCTTCACGCGACGATCCTCAAAGGAAAATTCAAAGGCGAGGAAATACTCATTCCGAGGATTCCTATGATCCCAACCGATTTGCCCTTTGAGTTTAAAAGAATTCAATTTCCGATTCGCCTAGCATTTGCTATGACGATTAACAAATCACAAGGCCAATCTTTGAGTGTTTGTGGTCTGAACTTGGATAATGCATGTTTTTCTCATGGTCAATTGTATGTGGCGTGTTCACGTGTCGGCAGACCATCAGATTTATTTGTTTATTCGCCCGATAATAAAACAAAAAACATAGTGTATCATAAAGTGCTGGATTAAAGAGAATCGACCCGAGTTCAACCAATGTTTTTCTAATAAACTATTAAAGTGAACGTTTTTTTTAATATTTGTTTTCTTTTAAACTTATATATAGGATATTTGTTATTATTGTTTTTTATTGCTTAAAAAATACACTCTTTGAGGTGAAACGAAGTTCGCCGGGTCCGCTAGTCTATATATATAAAAGAACATGTCCTGACTGACTGACTGACTGACTGACTGACTGACTGACTGACTGACTGACAGATGACTGACTGATAATCAACGCCGAGCTCAAACGCCTCATCCTAGGAACGTGAAATTTGGAACTAATATTACTTTTATAGCGTAAACATCCGCTAAGAAAGGATTTTTGAAAATTTTGCTCCTGAGGGGAATAAACTGGAAAACAAACTTTTTTCTAAAACAATGTAGATCTCGAAAACCAAAAATTAGGAAATTTTGAAATTTGGTATATAGATTCTTTTTGAAAAATAAAAAGATACGTGTTTCACCATTTTTTGAAAATTCGGTTTCCCGGATCTCAAATGTGGGTTGGAAAATTGGGTTATTTGGTTTTTAAAGTAGCTGCTACTCAAAAACTGTGAATGCTACAGGAGTGAAAATTAGTATTTAGTTTTTACTCCAAAAATAATGAAATACGTGTTTTAACATTTTTTGAAAATTTGGTTTCCAGGACTTCAAATGTGGGGCGGAAAATAGGGTTATTTGTTTTTTAAAGTAACTGCTACTCAAAAACTGTAAATACCACAGATGTAAAAATTTGTATTTAGTTTCTATTCTAAAAATAAAGATATACGTGTTTTACCATTTTTTTAAAATTTGGTTTTTAGGACCTCAAATGTGGGGTGGAAAATAAGGTTATTTGGTTTTTAATGTAACTGCTACTCGAAAACAGTAGATGCTACAGGAGTAAAAAATAGTATTTGGTTTCTACTCCAGAAATAATGATATACGTGTTTTACCATTTTTTGAAAATTTGGTTTCCAGTTCCAGGACCTCAAATGTGAGGTGGAAAAAAGGTTATTTGATTTTAAAATAACTGCTACTCAAAAACTGTAAGTGCTACAGATGTGAAAAATAGTATTTTGAGGTTTTGTGCCGGTTAAAAGTAAATGAGTTCAGTTTATCACCGGACGGACGGGCCAAGCCGTTATTTTAGGGTCTTCATACGGCCCTGCCCAAACCTTAAATCAAGGTGGGACGGGCCGAGATTTTTAACCAAGTATATAGACATTTTAGTGATTTTAGGGTGTTCAGGCTAAACGTGAAGTCAAGGTTGGACGGGCCGAAGTTTTTCATCAAGTATATAAAACTTCTAGGCCTGTAAAAACGGGCCGGGCCCATATTAGACGGACCGTGCCGGGCCAGGAATTTCGGTTTTTGAAACGGGTTGGGCCAAGTTGTCGACGGGCCGAGCCGAGACCTAAAAAATTGATCCGTGCAGTACTCTACTATGTATGCATGGTTCAAATTCTCAAATTTCATGCGAGCGAAGCCGCTACGGGCACTGCTAGTATATACATATACACATACAAACATTCATTTTTATATATATATATATACTAGCTGACCCAGCAGACGTTGTTTTCCCTTATAAAATATTTTAGTTTTCTTTTATTAAAAGTTTAATGTACAAATTTACGACAATTTAAAAAATCAATATCAATCACAAAGAGCAATCGAGAGTACAATGACCGGGGTTTTTGAAAGTTTTTCTATCGTTCTTCTCTCTTGCTCCCGTTTCCTTTCACGTTTGCTCTCCCATTCCAGTTTGCTCTCTCGTTCCCGCTTGCTCTCCCGTTTCCGCTTGTTTTCCCGTTCCGCTTGCTCTAGGTTCCCGCTTGCTCTCCCGTTTCCGCTTGTTTTCCCGTTCCGCTTGCTCTAGGTTCCCGCTTGCTTTCCATTCCCGCTTACTCTCCGTTCCCGCTTGCTCTCCCGTTCCCGCTTGCCCACCCGCTCCCCCTTGCTCTCCGTTCCCGCTTGCACTCCCGTTCCCGCTTGCTCTATCTCCCGTTTGCTCTCTTGTTCCCGCTATACAGTAGAAGTCCAATAATCCGGCACGTTAAGGAACGAAACTTTCGGTCTATCGGGAGGTGCACCTTCTTTTTAGTGTAGGCTTTGCCGTAAAACAAATGTACTTTGTTTTTTAACTACATACATACATACATAAATTGTAATTATAAGAGCAATTAGGTTAATAAAAACTACAAATACAGTATGCAAATACAACAAAGTTTATTTTACATTTCATATAATGTATGTACACGTACTGTAAAACATATTTTACTTAGATTTACAAAAGTCACAAATATCTTTTAGTTTTCTTGATTTTTGGCGTTTAGTGTTAAATTTTTTTCTAATGATATGGAAATCAATATTTTCTGAAGCACTGTAGCTAGTACAAGCCTCAGCAAAAGAGATAAACTTATTTAGTGATTCTGCAGCTTCTGCCCAGCTGATGTTTTTCTTTTCTTCCATTTCGGCATCTGAGTCACTATCTTCAAGATTTTGAGTAGGCTGAGGGTTTACTAAACTGTTGATGTTCTCATCGGTTAGTCCTTGTTCAACAGGCTCATTCTCGTCGATAAAAAGCCACTCCTCTACCTCATCTTCAGGTTGGTTTTTCAAGGGATTGTCAGCACTTCTAACGACATTCAAAACTTTGATCAGAGCGTCTTGATGGTTTTCTTCTTCATCAGTCTGTAGAGTTAGGTCAGATGCAGGGTTTGCAGCTGGCCAAAGGTTTTCCAATTTTCTGGAGCGATGCCGGACTATTAGGCATTCCGGACTGTTGGATGCCGGACGAATAGACTTATAAATTTTTTTGACTATCTTTAGTCTGCAGTATTTTTTGTTGGTATCTTCAATAATTAATTAATGAAAGAAAAGAAAGACTGCAAACTGAAGATAGCCAAACTCAGTCTCGAAGTAGTTGAAGCAATTGTTAAAAAAATAAGTTTATGAATAAATGTAGCACCCCCACCCAAAGAAAAACATCATATTTGAAAAAATTGGATGGCCCTACGATTTGGCCTGAGGCGGTTGCTGAAGTTTGAAAAAGGGAAAAGCCCGCCGCAGGGGACAAATGTTTTTGACTATCTTCAGTCTGCAGTCTTTTTTTGGTATCTTCAATAATTAATTAATAAAAGAAAAAAAATTTGTAAACTGAAGATAGTCAAACTCAGTCTCAAACCAGTTAAAGCAAATGTTGAAACAAGTGAAACAAAAACAAAGTTTTTTAAAAACACACTTTTATAATTTTTTTAATACATAAACAACAAAAATATTAGCATAGACAATAAATATTTTGACGAAAATATCACAAATAATTGTTTGATTAAATTTTGTCCAATCGATCCGAAAATTTGATAGAATGCATTATTAATTAGTTCGGAGGTATGTTTAAATTTTTAAGTCTCTAGCTCATCGGGAAGTTAGTTTAAAATCGATTGCAAAATTTGACGACAGACAGATAGACAGACAGAGAAGTCAAGTTAAGTTTATGAATAAATGTAGCACCCTCCCCTACCCAAAGTAAAACTCATTAAATTTTTAAAAATTGCAGGGTCCTCCGATTTTGATTTGGAGGAGTTTGAGCCCCTCCCTGCCTCCCTAGTTTCGTCCCTGTAAAGGACACCTTAAAAAACCTTTTTTGAGGTTGCTGATTAAAACTTAAAATTTCTAAACATATCTTAGTGCAAGTTCACAATGGATTTGCTTAATAGATTAAAAACGTTTCTAAACCTTACAAAATTAGCTCTAGGATATTTTAATATTGTGCTGCTGAATCTTGATGGTATTATCAATGCAATACATGGCCTATCCAAATTGACATGGCTAAGGCTCCATCTTAAAACTTTTTTTGAAGTTGTTGAACCCTCAGATATGCAATCGTTGCTCAAGATGCTCGACAGTCTCCCCGATTTATTACATTTGGACTTAGGTCGATTAAAGTTTGTTTTTCTATAACAAAGATGATACTGATGAAAGTCAAAAATACATGAAGACATTCTTCAACTGTATTAAAGCTAATAATATTTTCTGCTTTCAAAATGTATCTGTAGAAGATTTGTTTTTGTTTAGAAATCTCGTAACAACTATAAAATCAATGAAATATGGTCTTTATGATTATTGGTCCTTCAGACATGTTTTTGATCAATTAAAATATTTGGTGGAAAAACAAGAATATCATTCAATCATAAAAAGTAATTTTTCTGTTATTATGAATTGTTTGCGCAGAGAATCATATAACCATTGTAATTATATAGGTGGTTATATAATTCTAGACATTTTCTGGGATTTAGTTAGACTTGGATTACCAAAATGCGATTATAGAAACTTTCTCAATGTTATAGTTTATCAAGTTGTACATACAAATCTTTACGTTGTCAGGTTTAGTCAGATTTCTTTCTGTGATTTGCCAGATGAAATATGGAAAGAGCTGTTAAAAAAATAATGTGTGGATCTCATAATCTATCAACGTGAGTTTTTTCAGAGCTGCAGATCGTAATCGGGTGACATAAATAATACTGACATCATTGCGCTTTTATATTAGGAACCAGTACTTGACTTCGCGCGCGAAGCGTGTAAGTTTTATCATAATAACAGTAATTTACATTTAAGTAATCTCACTCAAAAAAACACAAATTCCGCCTACGAAAAAAACAACCCTGTAATTGATAATATCTGGAAAAACCGCCTACAAAAAGAAACAAACGTAACAGGTGATTCCCAACATAAAAGCGCCATGATGTATTATGTCACCCGATTACCATCTTCAGCTTTGAAAAAACTCACGTTAATATATTATGAGACGCTGAACACGGTTTGTTAGGGCACTTTTTTGTTGAAATGTTTAAATAAAAAGTTATTAACCACGAAAGTTTAACGATTTGCAGATATATATAATGCATCGTACGTCATCTTTCAATATAAACAAGTTGAAAATAAATAAATCACCGAAGTATGTAGTAGTAGTAGTCGGGTTTTTCCCAAATTTGAGAGCACGTCATCAAACAATATAAACAAGTAGAAAATTATTATTAACGACAATTTACTAATTTGCAATTATTATTCCTCTTAATTTAATTATTAATAATATTATTACTAACGAAAATTAACTAATTTGCTAATATTATTCCTATTAATGGAAAGTTCGACGCTTAGCAGATATATAAAAAACAACGTACATCATCTTTCAATATAAACAAGTTGAAAATAAACAATATACCGAAGTAGTTTTTCCCAATTTTGAGCATACGTAATAACACAATATAAACAAGTTGAAAATAAATAAATCACATCGGTGGGTTTTCCCAATATCAGCCATTGAAGGAGGGGTTTTTTTTGAAAGCGGTTTTTTTCAAACAACTTTTATTGGGCGATATTGGAAAAAAGCCTACGAAAAAACCCAACCTTTAATGGCTGATAATGAAAAAAACCGCCTACAAAAAAACCAACCTTTAATGGCTGATATTGGGAAAACTCGCCGATGTACTACTTCGGTGATTTATTTATTTTCAACTTGTTTATATTGAGTTATGACGTATGCTCAAAATTGGAGAAATCCCGCCGTCTAATACTTCGGTGAATTGTTTAATTTCAACTTGTTTATATTCAGCGATGACGTACGTTGTTTTTACCAATGCTTTTATTAACTCGTCGGCTCTGTTTCTCTGTTTCTCTGTCTGTTTCTCTGTCTGTTTCTCTGTCTGTTTCTCTGTCTGTTTCTCTGTCTGTTTCAAATCTTGCAATCAATTTTTGAGTCACTTCCTGATGATAGATTTTCTTCAAATTTTGCATACATGCTCAAGATAGAAGACAATGCAATATTCAATTATTAGTTTTACAATAAGTCAATTAATTTAGTTAATTTTCTTGAGGATTTTATCGAGGGGTTTCTTGAGGGTTTTCTTGAGGGTTTTCTTGAGGGTTTTCTTGAGGGTTTTCTGGAGGGTTTTCTTGAGGGTTTTCTTGACCACAAAACGCTAACCGACTGGCAGACTATTTTACCAAGTTAACACGAACCACACTCACTGACCGCGATTCTCAAGCGTGTACGAAATTTTCATGAAAATAGTTGAGATATTTAAATTCGATGCTTTTTGATGATATTTTTATTATTATTACCAATGCTTTTATTAACTCGTCGTCTCTGTTTCTCTGTCTGTCTGTTTGTTTCTCTGTCTGTTTCAAATCTTGCAATCAATTTTTGAGTCACTTCCTGATGATAGATTTTTTCAAATTTTGCATACATGCTTAAAATAGAAGACAATGCAATATTCAATTATTAGTTTTACAATAAGTCAATTAATTTAGATAATTTTAATTAATTTCGATATTTCGATATAATTAAGATATTTCGACTTTAAAATAAAATAAAAGAGTAATATAAGAAAAAATTGATTGCAAAATTTGTGTTGTAATTACATATAAGAGCATTGGTTTTAAAAATTCGTTTTTAATTTACTTGTTATATATATCCGCAAAGCGTCGAACTTTCCAATAATAGGAATAATATTAGCAAAAGAGTTAATTTTTGTTAATAATAATATTGTTAATAATTAAAATAAGAGAAATAATAATTGCAAATTTGTAAATTGTCGTTAATAATAATTTTCTACTTGTTTATATTGTTTGATGACGTACGCTCAAATTTGGGAAAAACCCGTTTGCGGTGATTTGTTTATTTTCAACTTGTTTATATTCAGCGATTATGTACGATGCTTTATATATATTATTTAAACATTTTATTAATAAAGTGCCCTAAAAACCGTGTTCAGCGTCTCATAATCTATCAACGTGAGTTTTTTCAGACCTGCAGATGGTAATCGGGTGACATAATACATAATACATCATTGCGCTTTTATGTTAGGAACCAGCACTTGACGCACGCTTCGCGCGCGAAGCGTGTGAGCTGTTTCAGCTAGTCGCAGATGATTTTTTACTTGGAAACGTTTTGGAATGGTCTTATCTTTGAATGACTAAATTTGAAAAAACCACCTACAAAAAAACAACTTTTAATGGCTGATATTGAAAAAACCACCTACGAATAAAACCACCTCTATTTATTTTCAACTTGTTTATAATGTGTGATGACGTAATTTCAGAATTATTTGAAAAACACGCCTTCAGTGATTTGTTTGTTTTAAACTTGTTTATATTGTGTGATGACGTAATCTCAAAATTATTGGGAAAACGCGCCTTCGGTGATTTGTTTATTTTCAACTTCTTCATATTCAGCGATGTCGTACGATGCGTTATATATATATACTAGCTGGGTTACCCGGGGATTTTAGAGGTTTTTTATCGTTTTTCTCTCTGGCTCTCGTTTCCTTCGCTGCTTGCTTTCCCGTTCCAGGTCGCTTTACCACTCCCGGTCGCATTCTTGCTCACGGTCGCTTTCCCGGCCCCGGTCTTTTTTACTCTTTCCTGCTCCCGGTTGCTTTTACGCTTTCCCGCTCCAGCTTGCTCCCTTTTCCTGCTTGCTCTTTTCACTCACAGTCGCTTTTCCGTTCCTCTATTAAATTTCAGAGCCTTCTCAATGTGGTTTAGATGGGCTGTAGCGGAATGCTGTGCACAGTCATCAAAGTTGATCTATTCTCACGTTATTACTTTTTGTTGTTTGGTTTGCTCGTTTAGTTACGTCTGAACTTCCTCAAATTTAATTAGCATTCTTTAATGTATTGGTTCCACACTGCAAAAAAATGAATTTATTAGTTAATACTGCAATAATGTTAAAAAAAACAGCTCCATTATAAATTGAACAAAACAGCAGCAGATTGACAGGCTTGCTTGAGAACTTTGTTCATGATTTTCTTGAAACACAAATATACTGCAATTGCTTTCATTTCTTTCAAATTTCATGCACCTCATATATCAATAATAAATTAATACCAAATCGGCTAATGCCATCACATAAACAAAAACACTTACTTAAATTAAATAAGAGTTTTAATTATACAGCTGAAAAATATTTCTAATTAGAAGAAATTCCACCTGTAATTTATTGATTAGTCCTGAAAACCAAAGTTATCTGGATTTAATAGATAAGTTGCTAAAAATCAAATATAAAGTTTATATTATAAAGCACCGATAGCAGAGCTGTCGTATCGGAAGTTCGGAAGAGAATGAGCTCTATGAAATAAAAACAAAGGTATCCGGCGGCACTAAACAACACACATAATTATTTAATATTTATATTTAAAACCTTTAAAACTTAGGAAAAAATTAACAAAATTTTGTATAATTTAATTATAAATTAGTTTATTTTTATTTTGTAGAAAAAAAATTTACTTCACCTTATTACCGCTGAACAAAATGTTTTTTGTCCATAAAATATCAACGGAGAAACAAATTTATTTAAAACTTTACAGGAACCACCGCTTGAATAAGTTACATAAGTGTACCAAATTTTAATGAAATCTGTTTGGCCGTTTACATTTGATACTCGGATATGCAAATATACATTTCCTTTTTATATATAAAATTAGCGGGGGCACCCGGCGTTGCCCGGGGTTTTTAGAGGTTTACCTAATGCGTTTCTTTTTCGCTCCCGTTTCCTTCCCGCTTGCGCTCCCGCTCCCGGTCGTTATCCGTTCCCTGTCGTTTTCCCGCTCATTTTTTCGCTCTCAGTTCCCCTCCCCCTAGATCCGATTCTACACACATACATACATACATACATACATGCATGCATACATACATACATACATCTATATATATAAAAATGAATGTTTGTATATATGTAAGTTAATGTCCTTTATGCATTGCTACACCCTTCATCCGATCGTAATGAAATTTTCACACAACCTTGAGAGTCAATGAAAATTAAAAAAAAAAAAAAAATTTTGAAATCCGTCACAAAATGAGCGGAGCGGAGCGGGTGAGCGAGCGGGAACTATATATATATGTATGTGCGTATGTATGTGTGTATGAATGTATGTGTATGTGCATGTATGTGTGTCTGTGTTTATGTATACATATATATATATATATATATATATATATATATATATATATATATATATATATATATATATATATACTAGCGGAGATACCCGGCGTTGCCCAGGTTTTTTAGAGGTTTTTCTAATGTTTGTCTCTTTCTCTCCCATTTCCTTTCCCACCTGCTTTCCCACTCCTGTTCGTTTTCCCGTTTTCGGTCGTTTTCCCGCTGCCGGTCGCTTTCCCGCTCCCGGTCGCTTTCCCGCTCCCGGTCGCTTTCCCGCTCCCGGTCGTTTTCCCGTTCCCGGTCGCTGTCCCGTTTCCGCTCACGTTTGCTCTCCCATTCCCGCTCACGCTTGCTTTTCCGTTCCCGCTCGCTGTCCGTTCCGGGTCGCTTTCCCGTTTCTATAATAGACAAACTAACCCACAAACATTCATATATATATATATATATAGTCTTAGCAAATCTATTTTACGTTTTATAGGCTAACAGAAGTTATGAAAGAATGGAAAAGAAAAAATGAGCGTGAACGGGAGAGCAACCGTGACCGGGAATGGGAGAGCAAGCATGACCGGGAACGGGAGAGCAAGCGTGAGCGGGAACGGGAAAGCGACCGGGAACGGGAAAGCGACCGGGAACGGGAAAGCGACCGGGAACGGGAAAGCGACCGGGAACGGGAAAGCGACCGGGAACGGGAAAGCGACCGGGAACGGGAAAGCGACCGGGAACGGGAAAGCGACCGGGAACGGTAAAGTGACCGGGAACGGGAAAGCGACCGGGAACGGGAAAGCGACCGGGAACGGGAAAGCGACCGGGAACGCGGAAAGCGACCGGGAACGCGGAAAGCGACCGGGAACGCGGAAAGCGACTGGAATCGGGAGAGCAAGCTTGGAAGGAAACGCGAGCAAGAGAGAAAATCGATAACAAAACTTCTGAGCGGGAAAGCGAACGGGAGCTGGAAAACGACCGAGAGCGGAAAAGCGACCGGGAACGCGACGAAAACGGGAAAGTGGAGAAGGAAACGGGAGCGAGAGAGACAAACATTAGAAAAACCTCTAAAAAACCCCGGGCAACGCCGGGTAACCCCGCTAGTCTATATATATAAAAGAACATGTCCTGACTGACTGACTGACTGACTGATAATCAACGCCGAGCTCAAACGCCTCATCCTAGGAACGTGAAATTTGGAACTTATATTACTTTTATAGCGTAAACATCCGCTAAGAAAAGATTTTTAAAAATTTTGCTTCTGAGGGGAAAAAACTGGAAAACAAACTTTTTTTTTAAACTATGTATATCTCGAAAACCAAAAATTAAGAGATTTTGAAATTTTGTACAGAGATTCTTTTTGAAAAATAAAAAGATACGTGTTTAACCATTTTGTGAAAATTGGATTTCCCGGACCTCGAATGTGGGTTATAAAAATTGCGTTATTTGGTTTTTAAAGTAGCTTCTACTCAAAAACTGTTAATGCTACAGGAGTAAAAAATAGTATTTAGTTTCTACTCCAAAAATAATGAAATACGTGTTTAAGCATTTTTTGAAAATTTGGTTTCCAGGACTTCAAATGTGGGGTGGAAAATAGGGCTAATTGTCTTTTATAGTAACTGCTACTTAAAAACAGTAAATACTACAGATGTAAAAATTATTATTTAGTTTCTTTTCTAAAAATAAAGATATACGTGTTTCACCATTTTTTACAAATTTAATTTCCCGGCTTCAAATGTGGGTTGGAAAATTGGGTTATTTGGTTTTTAAAGTAGCTTCTACTCAAAAACTGTTAATGCTACAAAAGTAAAAATTAGTATTTAGTTTCTACTCTAAAAATAATGATATACGGGTTTCACAATTTTTTGAAAATTTGGTTTCCAGGACTTCAAATGTGGGGTGGAAAATAGGGTTATTTGGTTTTTAAAGTAACTGCTACTCAACAACTGTAATTGCCACAGATGTAAAAATTAATACTTAGTATCTACTAAAAAAAAAAGATATACATGTTTAATCATTTTTTGGGTTATTTGGTTTTTAAAGAAGCTGCTACTCAAAAACTGTTATTGCTACAGAAGTAAAAATTAGTATTTAGTTTCTACTCCAAAAATAATGAAATACGTGTTTAAGCATTTTTTGAAAATTTGGTTTCCAGGACCTCATATGTAAGGTGGAAAATAGAGTTATTTGATTTTAAAAATTACTGCTACTCAAAAACTGTAAGTGGTAATATATCTATATATATAAAAGAACATGTCCTGACTGACTGACTGACTGACTGATAATCAACGCCGAGCTCAAACGCCTCATCCTAGGAACGTGAAATTTGGAACTTATTTTACTTTTATAGCGTAAACATCCGCTAAGAGAGGATTTTTAAAAATTTTGCTCCTGAGGGGAAAAAACTGGAAAACAAACTTTTTTTTTAAAACCATGTATATCTCGAAAACCAAAAATGAGGAGATTTTGAAATTTGGTATATAGATTCTTTTTGAAAAATAAAAAGATACGTGTTTCACCATTTTTTGAAAATTTGGTTTCCCGGACCTCAAATGTGGGTTGGAAAATTGGGTTATTTGGTTTTTAAAGTAGCTTCTATTCAAAAACTGTTACTGCTACAGGAGTAAAAATTAGTATTTAGTTTCTACTCGAAAAATAATGAAATACGTGTTTTAGCATTTTTTGAAAATTTGGTTTCCAGGACTTCAAATGTGGGGTGGAAAATAGGGCTAATTGTCTTTTATATTAACTGCTATTCAAAAACAGTAAATACCACAGATGTAAAAATTATTATTTAGTTTCTTTTCTAAAAATAAAGATATAAGTGTTTCATCATTTTTTACAAATTTGGTTTCCCGGACCTCAAATGTGGGTTGGAAAAATGGGTTATTTGTTTTTTAAAGTAGCTTCTACTCAAAAACTGTTAATGCTACAAAAGTAAAAATTAGTATTTAGTTTCTACTCTAAAAATAAAAAGATACGTGTTTCACCATTTTTTGAAAATTTGGTTTTCCGGACGTCAAATGTGGGTAGGAAAATTGGGTTATTTGGTTTTTAAAGTAACTTCTACTCAAAAACTGTTAATGCTACAGGAGTAAAAATTAGTATTTAGTTTCTACTCCAAAAATAATGAAATACGTGTTTTAGCATATTTTGAAAATTTGGTTTCCAGGACTTTAAATGTGGGGTGGAAAATAGGGCTAATTGTCTTTTATAGTAACTGCTACTTAAAAACAGTAAATACCACAGATGTAAAAATTATTTTTTAGTTTCTTTTCTAAAAATAAAGATATACGTGTTTCACCATTTTTTACAAATTTGGTTTCCCGGACCTCAAATGTGGGTTGGAAAATTGGGTTATTTGGTTTTTAAAGTAGCTTCTACTCAAAAACTGGTAATGCTACAAAAGTAAAAATTAGTATTTAGTTTCTACTCTAAAAATAATGATATACGGGTTTCACAATTCTTTGAAAATTTGGTTTCCAGGACTTCAAATGTGGGGTGGAAAATAGGGTTATTTGGTTTTTAAAGTAACTGCTACTCAACAACTGTAATTGCCACAGATGTAAAAATTAATACTTAGTATCTACTCAAGAAAATAAGATATACGTGTTTCATCAATTTTTGGGTTATTTGGTTTTTAAAGAAGCTGCTACTCAAAAACTGTTAATGCTACTGAAGTAAAAATTAGTATTTAGTTTCTACTCCAAAAATAATGAAATACGTGTTTTAGCGTTTTTTGAAAATTTGGTTTCCAGGACCTCAAATGTGGGGTGGAAATAAGGGTTATTTGATTTCAAAATTATTGCTACTCACAAACTGTAAGTGCTACAAATGTAAAAATTAGTATTTTGAAGTTTTGTGCCGGTTAAAAGTAGCTAAGTACAGTTTATCATCGGCCGGGCCAAGCCGTTATTTTAGAGTCTTCACACGGGCCAGGCCAAACCTTAAATCAAAGTGGGACGGGTCGAGGTTTTTCACCAAGTATATAGATATTTTAGTGATTATAGGGTCTTCAGTTTGGCCAAACCTGAGGTCAAGGTGGGGTATGCGGACTTTTCATCAAAGGACGATTCATCAAGGGACTGTTCATCAATGACTATTCATCAAGGGACTATTCATCAAGAGACTATTCATCAAAGGACTATTCATCAAGAGGACGGTTCATCATAAGGACGGTTCATCATAAGGACTGTTCATCTAAAGAGTTTTCATCAAGAGGACTATTCATCAAATTTTGAAGCCACTCAGCAACCTTTATCAATATATACCCAAGATATTTTCAGCGTAAAGTAATTTGATGTATTTTTAAAAGACAGTACTTCATCTTTGATAAAATAAATTTCAAACATATCAGTAATTTAAACAAAATAGTGATGGCAACCAGGCTTGTTAAGAGCGGTACTATTGGCTGACAAAATCGTTGATGACATTTTTTAGCTGTTCTCAGCGCTATTGGCTACCGCAAC
>CAXBUH010000062.1:0-30000 GCA_963978895.1 Erpobdella octoculata | reverse complement strand
ACGCTATCATCATCACCAAAATCATCAGAATCAACAGTGATATGCGAAGGCATAAGTTTTTTAGCCTGCTGATGACGATCATTATCAAGATTTTCTGAGCTCCGCGGAAATTCAACGGTTGAATTCTGAATCGGAAGAACTGAAACTTCCACCGGCGACGCCAGATTTTTCTCCGCCGAACTTCGAATCGGAAGAACTGAAACTCCCACCGGCGACATCAGATTTTCCTCCGTTGAGATAACCACTTCTGTGAGATCTTTGGTAGTGAAGACATCGGTACCACCTGTTCTTGGTATGTCTTTATCTATTAGGACAAACTGTGGAGGGATACAAGACCTGGCCACCAAGCACGTGCTTTGACAACGCGTACGCATTTCTGATGAGACCTCAGGTTTAGAACTCTTAACACAGAGAACATATGTTGTTACTGGAGAGGATCTCTCATTTGCTGTACTGGATTTTCTTGCTATGCACAGGCTTTGACTACGTTTATTTTTATTTTTATCCGATGAGACTTTGAGTTTCGAAGTTTTAACACAAGGATTAGATGCCAACACCGAAGAGGGCCCCGCATCTGTTGTACCGTCAGAGTTTGGTAGATTACAATCACCCGTTTCAGGATAATCATCATTGGCTGGTAAACGCGACACATGCCCTAAGATAGCGGGATGCATATCAACTTTGGAAGGGTTACGAATGTGTTGTAAACAGGCTGGTGTCTTTCCCATCAAGCCACCTCCAAACAAATGTAAAGTACGTCCAAAACAGTCATCTTGTATTTTATCTGCTCCGAGAGATGTTAGTAAAGAAATGGTGTTGTAGAAAATGGGCCGTAGCATTTAATAGAGCGTGTTTATGCGAGAATTTGATACCCAAATATTGTCAAAATATACATATACATATACATATACATATACATATACATATACATATACATATACATATACATATACATATACATATACATATACATATACATATACATATACATATACATATACATATACATATACATATACATATACATATACATATACATATACATATACATATACATATACATATACATATACATATACATATACATATACATATACATATACATATACATATACATATACATATACATATACATATACATATACATATACATATACATATACATATACATATACATATACATATACATATACATATACATATACATATACATATACATATACATATACATATACATATACATATACATATACATATACATATACATATACATATACATATACATATACATATACATATACATATACATATACATATACATATACATATACATATACATATACATATACATATACATATACATATACATATACATATACATATACATATACATATACATATACATATACATATACATATACATATACATATACATATACATATACATATACATATACATATACATATACATATACATATACATATACATATACATATACATATACATATACATATACATATACATATACATATACATATACATATACATATACATATACATATACATATACATATACATATACATATACATATACATATACATATACATATACATATACATATACATATACATATACATATACATATACATATACATATACATATACATATACATATACATATACATATACATATACATATACATATACATATACATATACATATACATATACATATACATATACATATACATATACATATACATATACATATACATATACATATACATATACATATACATATACATATACATATACATATACATATACATATACATATACATATACATATACATATACATATACATATACATATACATATACATATACATATACATATACATATACATATACATATACATATACATATACATATACATATACATATACATATACATATACATATACATATACATATACATATACATATACATATACATATACATATACATATACATATACATATACATATACATATACATATACATATACATATACATATACATATACATATACATATACATATACATATACATATACATATACATATACATATACATATACATATACATATACATATACATATACATATACATATACATATACATATGTATGGAGTTTTCAAAATTATGTACTAAAGCAGTAAAAAAAGAACAATATGACATTGAGAAGGGTCTTGTTTTATCTGGTGACGTTGGTGCTTTCTACAAATATATTCACAACAAACTCTCCTTGAATTCTAAAATTACTGGGATAGAAACAAGAGATGGCACAATTGTTACAGATCCGGCTAAAATGTCAAATGTCTTCAACGACTATTTTGCAACCGTTTTTACAAAAGATGATGGAAGTAATCCACCTCTGGTGCAGAGGTCTCCCAATCTCCTGGAAGAAGTTACGTTCACTCCTGATATTGTTTTTTCAACCCTCAGAAGTCTTCGAATGACAAAATCTTGTGGCCCAGATGGTATACCGAATATATTGCTTAAACGCTGCGCCCAAAACTTGACTATTCCACTCTGTCATATTTTTGAAATGTCTCTCAAAACACGAAGATTGCCTGAAATATGGAGAACTGCATACATCACACATATTCACAAAAAAGGACCTACAAGTGTTGTCTCAAACTACAGACCAATCTCTCTCACGTGTACATGCTGCCGCGTTATGGAAAAGATTGTTAGCAAAAGCATCTTGGCCCACCTCTCTACTCATGGTCTTATTTCTCCACATCAGCACGGTTTCCTGAGACAGAGATCAACTTGTACGAACCTTCTGGAGTGTGTACATGACTGGATTATGGGGTTACTGGATGGTAGTCGAGTGGACATTGTTTATTTTGATTTTCAAAAGGCTTTCGACTCGGTCTCCCACCCAAAGTTGAAGACTAAACTCATTAGCTACGGAATATCAGGTGATTTGTTGGCATGGATCTTGGATTTTTTGAGTGCTCGAAAACAGCTTGTTCGAATTGGTGAGTGCTTATCTGCTCCGAGAGATGTTACCAGTGGTGTTCCTCAAGGAAGTGTCCTGGGCCCCATACTCTTTCTAATTTTTATTAACGATATTACGGATGGTGATGCTTTTGGACCGGTCTCTGTCAAGATGTTTGCAGATGACATAAAAATTTACACAGCAACTCAGCCCACATCTTCTTCGGCTCCAGAAATACAGAGAGCAATTGATGAACTAGTTCTCTGGAGTAAAACATGGCAACTGAATCTGGCACTATCAAAGTGTTTTGTATGTCCAATTCACAGGCGAAGAAACGACAAAGGCTTCGAAATACCTAGATATCGAATTGGAACATACGAGCTTAAACCGACCGAGCAAGCAAGAGATCTGGGTGTACTAATTGATAAAAACCTTAATTTCAAAAAACACATTGAGAACATTATCCACTCTGCGTCGGTGAAACTCAGATTAATAAAACTATGCCTCCTGTCTAAAGATCCGTATCTGATGAAAAAAGCATTCACTACATACGTGCGACCATTGCTCGAATACTGCTCTCCAGTTTGGAGCCCTCGGCACAAGTACCTAATCGACGGCCTGGAGAAGGTTCAGAAAAGATTCACCCGAATGGTTCCAAATATCAGCCATCTACCATACTCGACCCGTCTCAGCTTTTTGGGATTGAAAACTCTAGAAGAGCGCAGACTTATCGCAGACCTTTGTTTCTGCTACAGATCTTTAAATGGAATGGTGAATTATAGCCTGGTTGGACAATTTAAACGAGCAAATTATGAAAAAACAAGGGGCCATAGCTACAAACTGATGCCAGGTCAATATAGAACTGACGATGCCAGGTCAATATAGAACTGACGATGCCAGGTTTTTCATAACTGGACACGTGGTCTCAGCATGGAATTCTTTGCCTCAGGATGTTGTTGGATCATCAAACTACAGTCGGTTCAGAAGCTTGATAAATCAGATGGATTTATCTAAGTTTTCAGGACTTTGAATTTTTCAGGAAGCATTAGCAGATCTGCATGTCAAATGAACAGATTTTTGGAAGTATTTAGAGGGATTTTGAAGATTGCGGTGGAAGTTTCAACTTCACGACATTATGTATAAGCGTTCCATAAATGCAAAATTTTAATATTTACAAAACTTAATACCCTATTCAATATGTTATACGCGAGCATACTTTGCTATTGTATGTTTCTAACATCTTAACAATTTACGATTAGCAACTGAGTATGTGTACATATTTCGTTTATTGGTTTTTTTTGTTTCGTTTGTACTGTCCGAACGGTATTAGAGGCCGAATAAATAAATAAATAAATAAATATACATATACATATACATATACTTATACATATACATATACATATACATATACATATACATATACATATACATATACATATACATATACATATACATATACATATACATATACATATACATATACATATACATATACATATACATATACATATACATATACATATACATATACATATACATATACATATACATATACATATACATATACATATACATATACATATACATATACATATACATATACATATACATATACATATACATATACATATACATATACATATACATATACATATACATATACATATACATATACATATACATATACATATACATATACATATACATATACATATACATATACATATACATATACATATACATATACATATACATATACATATACATATACATATACATATACATATACATATACATATACATATACATATACATATACATATACATATACATATACATATACATATACATATACATATACATATACATATACATATACATATACATATACATATACATATACATATACATATACATATACATATACATATACATATACATATACATATACATATACATATACATATACATATACATATACATATACATATACATATACATATACATATACATATACATATACATATACATATACATATACATATACATATACATATACATATACATATACATATACATATACATATACATATACATATACATATACATATACATATACATATACATATACATATACATATACATATACATATACATATACATATACATATACATATACATATACATATACATATACATATACATATACATATACATATACATATACATATACATATACATATACATATACATATACATATACATATACATATACATATACATATACATATACATATACATATACATATACATATACATATACATATACATATACATATACATATACATATACATATACATATACATATACATATACATATACATATACATATACATATACATATACATATACATATACATATACATATACATATACATATACATATACATATACATATACATATACATATACATATACATATACATATACATATACATATACATATACATATACATATACATATACATATACATATACATATACATATACATATACATATACATATACATATACATATACATATACATATACATATACATATACATATACATATACATATACATATACATATACATATACATATACATATACATATACATATACATATACATATACATATACATATACATATACATATACATATACATATACATATACATATACATATACATATACATATACATATACATATACATATACATATACATATACATATACATATACATATACATATACATATACATATACATATACATATACATATACATATACATATACATATACATATACATATACATATACATATACATATACATATACATATACATATACATATACATATACATATACATATACATATACATATACATATACATATACATATACATATACATATACATATACATATACATATACATATACATATACATATACATATACATATACATATACATATACATATACATATACATATACATATACATATACATATACATATACATATACATATACATATACATATACATATACATATACATATACATATACATATACATATACATATACATATACATATACATATACATATACATATACATATACATATACATATACATATACATATACATATACATATACATATACATATACATATACATATACATATACATATACATATACATATACATATACATATACATATACATATACATATACATATACATATACATATACATATACATATACATATACATATACATATACATATACATATACATATACATATACATATACATATACATATACATATACATATACATATACATATACATATACATATACATATACATATACATATACATATACATATATATATACATATACATATACATATACATCATATGCATGTACATGTACATGTACACACGTACACGTACACGTACACGCACACGTACACGTACACATACACACACACACACATATATATATATATATATATATATATATATATATATATATATATATATATATATATATATATATATATATATATATATATATATATGCTAATAGAAAAAGAAAAATTTTTATCTTTTAAAATTAAACTTTTTCCTACTCAAGCAATACAGCAAATTATATTTGAAAATTGAAATTAAACTGAAAATGAGCGCTAAAAGCCATCAACCGATTGTGTTAAAACTTGTTTGTACAGATTTTGTTATATTTCATTTTAAAGACGTTCTACTTGAACTTTCTCTTTCAGAAGAAAACACTCTTAGCTATAAAGTGAAAGCAGATGTTAATTTACCATCAAAGATTTGTCAAGCATTTTTCACAAGAAGCCAAGAACTGGGATTTCAAATTTCCTATGCATATTTGTTACCTTGTTTACTTGAGCCAAACAAATTTAGTTGCAATGAGTTAATTCTACAGCATTTCAATATGGAAAAGTATTTAAAGCCTTATAGTCAAATACTTGAAAAAAAACGTTTCAAAGTTATCTCTATTACTTACTATTCAAACGAAGACCAATCTCCAATAACTCATATACCTCCTCCTCAGATATGGTTGCAATTTTATGAAATAATGTGGAATTTTCAACACCCGTCAACTAACCTAGAATCTTTAGAATTAGATGTGTACTGCTGTCAACTGGAACATTTTCACGACTCAAACAGTACTCCATGGTCATGTCCAAAATTAAAACGATTATTTTTACGGTGCGAGTACTCAAACGGAGTTGAACACAGCGACAAAGACATAATCAGTTTGCTGAAAATTGATTTTCCCAATGAGAACTTAGAATTTCTAAAGATATCTAATTGCAAGTTCACAATGGATTTGTTGAATAGATTGAAAACGTTTCTAAACCTTACAAAATTAGCACTAGGATATTTTAATATTGTGCAGCTGAACCAAGATGTTATTATTAATGCATTACATGGCCTATCCAAATTGACATGGCTGAGGCTTTATCTTAAAACTTTGTGTGAAGTTGTTGAACCTTCAGATATGCAAGCGGTGCTCAAGCTGCTCGACAGCCTCCCCGATTTATTACATTTGGACTTAGGTCGATTAAAGTTTGTTTTCAAAAATCGGGTTCAAGGCACGTGTCATAAATTACTGGTTTTTGCAGGAATGTTTTTCTATAACAGAGATAATACTGCTGAAAATCAAAAATACATGAAGGTATTCTTCGACTGTATTAAAGCGAATAATATTTTCTGCTTTCAAAATTTATCTGTAAAAGATTTGCTTTTGTTTAGAAATCTAGTAACAACTATAAAATCAATGAAATATGGTCTTTATGATTATAGGTCCTTCACACATGTTTTGCGTCAATTACAATATTTTGTGGAGAAACAAGAATATCATTCAATCATAAAAAGTAATTTTTCTGTTATTATGAATTGTTTGCGCAGAGAATTTTATAACCATTGTAATTATATAGGTAGTTATTCTGGTTCTACAATTCTACACATTTTCTGTCATTTAGTTAGAATTGGATTACCAAAATGCGATTATAGAAGCTTTCTCAATGTTATAGTTTATCAAGTTTTTCATACAAATCTTAATGTTCTCAGGTTTATTGAGATTTTTGACTGTAAGTTGACAGATGAAATATGGAAAGAGCTGTTAAAAGATGATGTGTGGATTTCCAGGGTTTTTTATCTGACAAAAGAGCTGTTAAAAGATAATGTGTGGATTTCCAGGGATTTTTATCTGACACCCTCAATCCGAGATTGTCGTATTTGCTATTTTCATTTTATATTCGCGCTTAAAAAATATTATGCATTTTACGGAAAAATTTTGCCACACGCGTTGGAGATCTTGAATTTTTTGTCAATGCCTTTTTTTCCTGCTGATTATACGCGTCGTTTTATTTTGGAGCTGAAAAATATGATTGGAGGCCGTCAGTTATTAAACGAAATTAGGAATTTGAACAAATTTAAAGAATTTTTTTCGGAAAATGATGCTTAAGTATAGTTTTAAAATCTTTTGGTTTTATTAACTACGTGGTTTGTTTACCCAGCGTTGCTTTTGTTTTTGTTTAGTTCTCTTTTATTTGTTGCTAATAAAAATAATAAAAAACAGTTTTATTCAGTTGCTTTAGAATGTTTATATCCTTTAGAATAACTCAGAGACGTAGATTCAGCATTTTCCAGGGGAAGGGGCAAAGTTTCCTCCCATTATATAGTATCGGAAAATGATGCTTAAGTATAGTTTTAAAATTTTTTGGTTTTATTAACTACATGGTTTGTTTACCCAGCGTTGCTTTTGTTTTTGTTTAGTTCTCTTTTATTTGTTGCTAATAAAAATAATAAAAAGCAGTTTTATTCAGTTGCTTTAGAATGTTTATATCATTTAGAATAACTCAGAAACGTAGATTCAGCATTTTCCAGGGGAAGGAGCAAAATTTCCCCGCCATTATATAGTTTACTGACAGGATTACCCGTTGTTGCCCGGGTTTTTTTTCTTAGTTTTTCTTTTTTGCCATTGAAACGTCAAATAAATAACAGATTTGTTTTAATTTTTCAAAATGTTCTCATCAATGAATTCTACCTTCGTGCCAAATGTTGTTTGGATTGTTCCTGCGGGTCAGTGGCGTTGCGAAGGGGGACAGGGAGAGGCATCTGCTCCCGGGCGGCAGGCTTTGGGGGCGCAAAAAAGCAAAAGGAAAGACAACAATTTTACCAAAGTTTAGTCATTTTTGAACATGTAAAACATGTAAACTTAACAAATTGTTTTTTTGCACTATTTCACACAAATGTTTTCCAACATTTTATTGGATAGGGGGCTCACCGAGCACCGGATATGGCTCGGGCACCTTCGGTTTTCTCGATTTTGGTCATACAATTGGGATGACAGCGAAAGGTGGGGGCGCATGTGGGGGCGCATTTTTTATACCTTGCTCCGGGCGCTAGATACCCTCGCTACGCCACTGCTGCAGTTTGGATGTAGTAAGCAAATACGAGTATTTTTATTCCGCCGCTTACCTGGTGGTTGGTGCACCAACCCGTGAACATATCTCTCCGATCCTCCGTCAATTGCACTGGTTTCCTATTTCGTCCAGAATTTCTTATAAACTAATAACACCCACAATATTCTTCAAAACAGGTTCCCAACTTACCTGCTCGATCTTATCAATCTCTGTTTCCTGCATTCGTCATAATAACGCAAGAAGAGCTTTTTCTGTTGCAGCCTGGAATGGCCTACGCTCTTCCATCAGGATATCAGAAACTATTGACTTTCAGTTCAGTTCAGTTTCAATTAAATGTTTAAGTTACATATCTCATGCATCTTTTTTCACTAACGGTTGTACATGTTTGCATGGCCTTTTTGAAATAAAAATATAAAAATATGCGTTGATGGTGTTATGTCATTTTTATACTTAAAACATAAAAAACGAGTCCAGAGATCATATAAAAACAGTATAAGGCCGTTAAAAAACTATTATCTATAATATAGTAGACCACGTCACTGCCTGTTTAATGATTCTGTTACGCCTATATATATAAATATATATATATATATATATATATATATATATATATATATATATATATATATATATATATATATATATATATATATATATATATGTGTGTGTGTGTGTGTGTATGTAAGTATATATATATATATATATATATATATATATATATATGTATGTATGTATGTATATATATATATATATATATATATATATATATATATAAATATATATATATATATATATATATATGTATATATATATATTATATATATATATGTATATATATATGTATATATATATACATATATATATATACATATATATATAAATATATATATATATATGTATATATATATATGTATATATATATATACATATATATATATATATACATATATATATATATAAATATATATATATATTTATATATATGTATATATATACATATATATATATATATATATATATATGTATATATATACATATACATATATACATATATATGTATATATATATATATATATATATATATATATATATATATATATATATATATTAGTTTTGTTTTTCCTATTATTGAAGTTCAGCTTTTATTAGTTAAAAAATAAAGTATATTTTTTTAAACAAAATGTCTTTTAATATGAATGACGACAAAGATCCTGTGTCGAGAAAACGGCGTCTAGCTAAAGAAAGGCAACAGAGATATCGCGCAAGACAAACTCCACAATCAAAAGCAAATATTCGAGTTTTAGATGCAGAAGCTCATCAACAACGCACTACACAAATGTCTGTTGAGGAATTGCAAATTTTTCATGTTTTTCATGCCGCATCACAACAACGTTATGTTTATCGACTTACTCCTCAACATCTAGAAGCTTTTCACACTTCCATTGCTCCGTCACGACGTCATCGAATTGAGCAAATGTCTTTCCATGAATTGCAGTTACATCGAGAAACCAATGCTGCCAAGGAACGCCATCGAGTTTTGCAAATGTCTCCCAATGAATTGCAACTACATCGAGAAACCAATGCTGCCTCGCAACGCCATCGAGTTGAACAAATGTCTCCCAATGAATTGCAGCTACATCGAGCTGCTAATGCGATCTCCCAACTTTTAGCATGAAATCGTGTGAGTGAGGCAGTTCGTAACGAAGCAATTAACTTCAACGAAACTCAATTCGATCAACATGATTGTGGTGAATTTGATGTTTTATGTACTTCATGTCGATCAAGAAATTTTGCTGCAGAGCAACCATCAGATGGACTATTCACTTCATGTTGTCGAAAAGGCAAAGTAATGTTGCCAAACCAATTGACACTCACGGTAATACACTTGGATATCCCGATTTTCTTAAAAGCCTCATGTCAGACACGTCCAATCCAGATAGACAAAATTTTCGACAACATATTCGATCATTCAACAGCGCAGTTTGTTTCGCTTCCATGGCCGCAAAAATTTTTGGTTTGCTTATATATAGAATTTTTTATGGTTATCAAATGTCATTTTGTTTTTGTTGACTATTTTTATAATAACGGGCGCCGTATTTTAAAACTTCCGTCATTTTTGACGGGCTATCTCTAGTAATGTATATTGAAATACTAGCAGTGTCCGTCGCGGCTTCACTCGCTTGAAATTAGAGAATTTGAACCGTGCATCCATAGTAGAGTACTGCACGGGCCGATTTTTACGACCCAGACCGTTGACAACTTGGCCCTGCCCGAGTCATAAGCCAAAATTCCAAGCCCAGCCCGTTTTTACAGGCCTAAAATGTCTATATACTTAGCAAAAAATCTCGGCCCCTCCCACCTAAACTTCAGGTTTTGTCCGGCCCGTTTGAAGACCCTAAAATAAGGCCAGGCCTGTGCAGTACTCTAATCCATTTTTAACGGCCACAAAACTAATTTTTCAAACAAGTGAATCAAAAAACAAAGTTTTTCAAAAACACACTTCTATATTTTTACACTATTCAAGTGATCATTTGACATCCTCTGGACGTTGATGTTGTTCAATCGATCCGAAAACAATATATGTTACATAAACAACGAGCATATTAGCATAGACAATAAATAGTTCGACGAAAATATCACAGATAATTATTTAATTAAATTTTGTCCAATCCAAAAATTTGATAGAATGCATTGTTAATCAGTTCGGAGGTATGTTTAAATTTTTAAGTCTCTAGCCCATCGGAAAGTTAGTTTAAAATCGATTGCAATCTTTGACGACAGACTAGACAGACAGACAGACAGAGAAGTCAAGTTAAGTAAAATTGTGTAAAAATAATGAACCGTATCTTATTATTTTTTTAAAGAAAAACCTAAATAGTGAATTATAATGTTTTCACATTTACAGTTATTGTGTTTTCAAGCAAAGAATCTTTTTCTATACCCTTCATTTGTAATCTTGGAAACCAAAACAAAAAAAATGGTAAAACATGTGCAACTTTATTTTCCAAGTAGTATCTAGATAATAATTTTTATATATGTAGTATTTTCAGTTTGGGAGTGGTCGTTATTCTAAGAAAAATATAACACTAATTTCCAACACAACCCACATTTGAAGTCTTGGAGACCAAATTTTCAAAAATTATTAAAACATGTATTGGTACTAAATTGCAAATCTTTGCATTTTTAGTTTTTAGAGTTTAAAATCAATTATTCTTTTTTTCAACCCGCATTTGATGGGTAGCAGTTAATATAAAACAAGTAAAGGAAACAAACGAGTTTTTTAACACAAATTTTGATTTCAAATACACTCGATGTGTGTCTGTGTGTAGGTGTGTATGTATACGAAAGATGTTCAAATAACGTTTTTTTTTAATTGAATCACGTATTGTCATCCAATATAAAGATATGCTGAACGTTTCAGCTTCCTAGCTAGTCAAAGAGATGGTTAAATTTCACTTGCAAGATTTGCGTATAGAAAAAGCAACACACACAAAACAGAGATTGTAACCTAATTACAAATTTGTGGGTGCTTACGCTATAAAAGCAATATAAGTTCCAAATTTTACGTTCCTAGGATGAGGCGTTTTAGCTCGGCGTTAATTATCAGTCAGTCAGTCAGGACATGTTCTTTTAAATATATAGATTGCTGCCAATTTGATACTTTTGAATTCGTTTCCATATGCAGTGAATTTTAATTTATTTTCAAGAGTAGGATTAGTTAGATCATTGGCATATAACAAACGAACAGTTACATTTTTATTTATATAGATATGTATCTGACATTTTGAAAAGCATTGATAAGTTAATACAAAACGTTTTTTAAAGGACTAAATGGGGCGAGGACGTTGATCTTCAATAAATCCGCCACTGACTACAACTTACCTCCTTCTCTGGTCATCACTTTTTAGGGAGAAAAGTGTATAAGGATTTGAAAAATTGTTGGAAAAAGTATTTGCGACTACCTCCCACTAGCTTTCAATTATTTTTTTTAGAAAGAAAAGTATAGAATTACGAAGAAAAAATTCTGGAATCTGTTGGTTTTAAATTGATTTTGCCCCCTTAAGGTTTTGCTGATATGACGCCCCTGATAAAAGGGACAATAAAAAGCTATTTTTTCCTTTTGGAGAACTACCTTTACGCCAAATTTCGTTCAATATGGTTTATTCGTTTGGTTTTGTATGAAAGACAAATAGTCATTTTATAGATATAGAAAGATTATAAGTTTATGTGTTGAAATGACTCTACTTTTTTCAATAAACAAGTGTCAGCTGGCCTTCTATAAGTAAAACCAGCCAGTCAAGATGTCATATACATTTTAATCGTTGCTCACAAAACTAATTTACTTTGTTGTTTTGTCAACCTGGTTCAATTTAATTTTTAGTTCGTTAATAAAATTGTTCTAAATTCCAGTTTGCGTAATTCTTTTAAATAGTGACTTTGGTAACTACGGAAGTTGTTTCGATACGAAACTTCGATAAGAAAGACAATCGTCATTGGTCACGAAAAATATCTTCAAGGAAACTATTTGCTTGAACCTCTTTTACGAAATACGCAGTCAAGTAAATATATTTTTCTGCCACATGAACAGCTTTATACATAACTAGCAGTGCCCGTAGCGGCTTCGCTCGCATGAAATTAGAGAATTTGAACCGTGCATCCATAGGTGTCGGCTCGGCCCGTCGACAACTTGGCCCAGCCCGTTTCAAAACCAAAATTCCTGGCCCGGCACGGCCCGTCTAATTTGGGCCCGGCCCGTTTTTACAGGCCTAGAAATTCTATATACTTGATGAAAAACTTCGGCCCGTCCCACGTTGACTTCAGGTTTGGCCCGGCCCGTCTGAAGACCCTAAAACTACAAAAATGACTATATGCTTAGTGAAAAACCTCGGCCCGTACCACCTTGATTTAAGGTTTAGCCTGGCCCGTAAGAAGACCCTAAAATTACGGCTTGGCACGACCGGTGATAAACTGGACTCAGCTACTTTAAACCGGCACAAAACCTCAAAATACTAAGTTTTACATCTGTAATGCTTGCAGTTGTTGAGTAGCAGTTATTTTAAAATCAAATAATCCTTATTTTGACCCCACATTTGAAGTCATGGAAACCAAAGTTTTAAAAAATGGTGAAACACTTATATCGTTATTTTTTGAGGCACTGGTGGCAGAGCGGTAGAGCGTTCGCCTGTCGATCGTTAGGAAATTAGAGAGTTTGAACCGTGCATCCATAGTAGAGATCATTTTTTTAGCCCGTCGACAAATTAGCCCAGCCCGTTTTAAAAACCCAAACTCCTGGTCCAGCACAGCCCGTCTGAATTAGGCCCGGCTCATTTTTACAGGCCTAGAAGTTCTATATACTTGATGAAAAACTTCGGCCCGTCCCACCTTGACCTCAGGTTTGGCCCGGCCAAACTGAAGACCCTAAAATCACTAAAATATCTATATACTTGGTGAAAAACCTCGGCCCGTCCCACTTTGATTCAAGGTTTGGCCTGGCCCGTGTGAAGACTCCAAAATAACGGCTTGGCCCGGCCGATGATAAACTGGACTTAGCTACTTTTAACCGGCACAAAACTTCAAAATACTAATTTTTACATTTGTAGCACTTACAGTTTGTGAGTAGCAAATAACCCTTATTTCCACCCCACATTTGAGGTCCTGGAAACCAAACTTTCAAAAAATGCTAAAACACGTATTTCATTATTTTTGGAGTAGAAACTAAATACTAATTTTTACTTCTGTAGCATTAACAGTTTTTGAGTAGCAGCTACTTTAAAAACCAAATAACCCAAAAAATGATGAAACACGTATATCTTTTTTTTTGAGTAGATACTAAGTATTAATTTTTACATCTGTGGCAATTACAGTTGTTGAGTAGCAGTTACTTTAAAAACCAAATAACCCTATTTTCCACCCCACATTTGAAGTCCTGGAAACCAAATTTTCAAAAAATTGTGAAACCCGTATATCATTATTTTTAGAGTGGAAACTAAATACTAATTTTTAATTTTGTAGCATTAACAGTTTTTGAGTAGAAGCTACTTTAAAAACCAAATAACCCAATTTTCCAACCCACATTTGAGGTCCGGGAAACCAAATTTGTAAAAAATGGTGAAACACGTATATCTTTATTTTTAGAAAAGAAACTAAATAATAATTTTTACATCTATGGTATTTACTGTTTTTCAGTAGCAGTTACTATAAAAGACAATTAGCCCTATTTTCCACCCCACATTTGAAGTCCTGGAAACCAAATTTTCAAAAAATGCTAAAACACGTATTTCATTATTTTTGGAGTAGAAACTAAATACTAATTTTTACTCCTGTAGCATTAACAGTTTTTGAGTAGAAGCTACTTTAAAAACCAAATAACCCAACTTTCCAACCCACATTTGAGGTCCGGGAAACCGAATTTTCAAAATTTGGTGAAACACGTATTTTTTTATTTTTCAAAAAGAATCTATATACCAAATTTCAAAATCTCCTCATTTTTGGTTTTCGAGATATACATTGTTTTAGCAAAAAGTTTGTTTTCCAGTTTTTTCCCCTCAGGAGCAAAATTTTCAAAAATCCTTTCTTAGCGGATGTTTACGCTATAAAAGTAATATAAGTTCCAAATTTCACGTTCCTAGGATGAGGCGTTTGAGCTCGGCGTTGATTATCAGTCAGTCAGTCAGTCAGTCAGTCAGGACATGTTCTTTTATATATATAGATTCCGAGATAAAATTTCGATTATTTTTGATCGTAAATAGTATATCGGTTCATTTGCATAGGTGTAATGTGATCATTAGACTATGATACTAATTGCAAATTCTACTTGGCTTATTAAATAAATAATGAAAATGTTTAACTCGTAAGAGATTCTTGTGTTTACGAACGTCACACGTTGAATAACATTTATCTTCATCAATGAAAACACAAACACGATGACTGCAAACAAACCTTTAAAAGTAAGTTATTTTTGTCCGTAAAAAAAAAAAAAAATAAACAGCCTGCAATGGACGTAGCGGTATCATTAATATTGAGGTATTCTGTGAAAATTTAAACACGTTTATCGGGGAGTAGTAGTAGTAGTTGACATGACCGAAAAGAAATTCTCAATTTGAATTCATTGTCGATTCACGTACAAAATTTTCCTAATTAAAGATAACTTTGTAAAGAGTACTCTTGAGCCAGCATGTTTGTTAGGTTAGCAAGTTCTTATAAAAAGACAACACAGTAACACAAGCTTTAGAGAAGGCTAAGCATCAGCTGACAATCAACAGCTGATTTCTATAGGACGGCTCTAGTGATTATAAAACGATTTTAGGTGAGTTATAATGCCGCTATTTGGTTAATAAGCCGATTTCGTCTAACAAGAGTTGCTTTATAGCATTTTAAACCAACAGCAATAAGCAACCAAGGTGGAATAAGGTCGTAACAGAATTGATTTGTTGCTATCGTGTTGGCATGGACGCTCCAGAATCTATCGTTGCAGCTAGATTGAATTTTTTTCTAAGCAGTTAAAATTACAATGGAAAATTTCTGTAGAATGTTTTTGGTTTCGTAAAAATGTGCAGTGCTGTTTCGCTGTGTACCAGTTATTAAGACTAATAGAGTTGTTGAGATATCAAGCAGTGTCGTTTCGCTATGATATGATATGATAAATACACCGATGAACATGCAAACGAAATCTTTTTGTGTTGAGTTGAATTTTTTTAATTTTCTGTTTTTTTTTTGCAGATATCATCTGACTTGGTAATAATCTTCAAATAAAAATGAAATAACACCTCAATGGTCAGTTTTTTTTTTACTTATTTTTGTTTGAAATTTATAACTGCAGTTAGTTCAAAACGTTAATTTAAAATTTAAACAATATTTAATGATCTAAATATTTTCAGTTGATTAACATTTGCTTCTTAGATAATATTCAGCTCAGTCCATAAAACTCTTGTTACTCTTCTCGCATACAAGTACACAAGAAACATCAGGCAACCTCATGTTTCTTGATTACCGTCATCATGAATAAACACAGTTCCACAACAACTAGAAATGTAAATAAAAAATTAGCAAAATATTTTGAATTATACGACTCAGCACCTCCAAAAGATGTTCTCCCGTTGCGAGGAAAACGTTCGTCAAGCTGTTTAGCCCTTCCAGGTCAAGCTGATGACGAACAAGCGAATTCATATAACTGTCATCAAACTGATGACAATGATGACGATGATGATTCTGATGATCATCTCTCTGACGCCCCGTCGTGTTCTTCTCAGTGGAAAGAAACTGATTTAAACAAGAATTTAACTGCTCAATTGTGTGAAACGGTAAATTTTCCTAAATGCGATCATGCAACACGCAACAATCACGATCCTAATAGTGAATCTGAAGATGTTAGCAAAAGAAAAAATGGTGATTTAACCGGTCGTCCACTCTCTAATAACGTTAGATTAATTTTGAAATTGAAAGAACTATATTCAAAAATGTCGGATCATTGTAATCGGCAAGATAACGAAAATATTTCACGTTGTACATCGCTTCCAGCGTTTAAAGAATTTCAAATTCCATTATTCTTTTCCACTCTCATCCAAGAGTTTGAAAACCAAGATTTTCTGATGGCAACATTTTTAGAATGGTTTAAAAACACGCTACTCGACCAACTGTTTCCACATTTGACAACAAAAATTGATGGCGAAGACGACGATGATGACGACAAAAATATGAAACCATCTGCTTTGTCTTCTGACTTGCCACGTAGCCATTTGAATCCTGATTCTTGCTTTAAGATTTCAAATTCAACTTGTGCACCTGAACTTTCAAGTGGTATGGTTGATGAAAAACCTGAAGATGTTTCGAGTGGTGAGGATTCGAAAAGGTTTGACCTGAGCACAAGACTCTCACCGAGAGGAAAACAAAAACAAAAAATATTTTCTCCTCCTGTAGATAAGAATGATCTTTTTTCTCGATTATCTACAAAAAACAACTCTTTGAAATTGGAGCACACCACAAGCGACAAAGTTATGAAAAAATTCAAGTCTAAAGATATTTCAAATTCGTCTCAAATCTCTAATAAAACTTTGCCAGGTCATCGAACTTCTCACATGTCAGGTTATAAAGATGGATCTACTAAACGTGAAACTGATGATGAACAAATAGTCCATCGAACGAGAAATGTTTGCAAAAAATTGCTTCCAACAAATTTGAAAGGCGCTTGTTGTCAACAGAAAGCTAAAAAAGAAGAAAGAGAAGAAATAAGAGAACCAGTCAAAATAGAAAATTGTAAATATGACAGGGGTTCGAATGTTGACAAAAAAACGATGTGTAAACATTTCAATAAAAAAGTTGAAGATGAATCGAAACAGGACCCAGCATTGCAGTTTGCATACACCCTTATGACTTTGTTTGAAAACAGTGTAAACCTTAAACCGAATTGTGAGTTACGACACAAATCTTCTTCAAATGAACACCTGCTTAAAGATTCTTATAATACCCACCCTGATAAAAACATGACTTACAAAACTGATCCCATGGATGCAAACAAGCAAACGACTGATTTGTTAGAAAACGACATCTGCGATTCAACGCATCAACACAGCGGTGGTTCGCGTAATCCAAGCGAATGTTCTAAGAAAATATTAACAAAGCGTTTCAAATCTAAAAAATATTCTTTCCATTGTTCAAAACCCAGCGTTAAGGCAAGCTGTCATCAAACCGCCAGAGAACGTAGAAGGGAGAGACGAACTACAAGTGAAGTTTTGTCTTCCACTTTGGCGAAATCAAAACAACGAAGTTCACTTTTGAACTTCCGCGAAACGAATTTTCAACAAAATAAAACAAACTGTGAACAGTTTCACGAACTTCAGTGTTACGACTTCAACAAATCCGGATGTCCCCCTATGAAGAAAAGTATCTCACTCTTTAAAGAAAATGCCAAAACTGCTTACCAGAGCAGTCCAAATATCTCCAGGAACTCGAGTGTTCTTTTAGATTCATATTTAGATGAAACAAATTTGTTATTGATGGATAACACAGAAGATAAATCTTTTCAAGCAGTGAAGAACATTCCAACGTACTGTGAAAAGGAAACAATCAACTACAGCAGGTTTTTGCAATCACAAACTCCTGAAATTCCAAGCGACTTAAAACTTTCATTGAGCAGCAAACGAAATAGAGGAAGTTTAGACAACTCTAAGAGGAGCTCCCTAGAGAAAGTCATTTCTGTTTGGTCTCTTGAGGACGGTGAAATTCATCCGATAGCAAAAGATTTGAGCTCTTTTTTACTTCAGTTGAGCGACGAAAATCAATTAAGTTCTAGAAATGATAGAAGTTTATCTTTTAAGAGACAAATAAATTCAACTGTGAAATCCATGGAATTTGAAACGTGCAACGAAAAAAGAGCGATGAAATTGAGAAGAAAAACATATCACATCCGTGAAGAATTTACTGATAGTTATCCATCGCGTACTGTCTCCTTGCCATCAAACTCAATTATTACAGGCTCATCTCATGCCAGTATCGCACCAACATTATCGAGACAAAAAATCTTTCAATTCTTAGACCTAGAGACGCGATATTCATTATCAAGATGGATGGACCGAAGATTTGATCCGCCAACTATCAAAAAACACGTATTGGATGATTCCTCATTTCATGCGAAATTAGAAACAACAAAGAAAAAATTATTTCCAGACGTCCGCTTGTGTGATTCGATGGCAAATTTTTCTTTTTCTTCTAAGACAATGTGGAGCGAAAGTGCTGTGTTTTCTCAGACGCCTAAAAAATCAAAAGAAAAGTTTGAAGTGAGCGATATTACGTGGACTCCTCTTTCAAAAGAAATCGATCAAGGAAAAACCAACGAATGCCAGAAAAATTCTTCTTCATTAGAAAAACTCAAAGAAAATCAACTTGATGATCGATGCGATGAAAGCACAAAATGTCCGACAACGTCGATTTCTGTTGACAGTCCAGTTAAGATTGGAATTTCGACTTCTTCACAAACCGTTGAAATTTGTGTTGAAAAATGCTGCGCAACAACTTCAATGAGCGACTTGACACACGATGACAAACATTCGGTGTCTACACAAGTTAACGAAACGGTTGCGAAGTATCTCGATACTTGTCACAATCTCGTTAAAGTACCACTCTCGTCTTGTCCACTAACGTTGAATGCGAAGCTGTACGAATGCGCGCAAGGAAAATTAGAAAACTTTTCCCAATCTAAGTTATTCTTTCATTCAGAAAATCATTGCGATACGACGAATGAGCAAAGCAAAATTAAAGAACGTCGCCGTAAAATGTCACACAAAGTGGTATCGACGCTTGGAAGGGAAAGCGAAAGTGAAATATTTCCCGATATCGATTTCCATCTCAAAAATTCCAAAGTTGCAAAATTAAGTCTAGACAAACAATCACTTAAAGAAAACCAACGTAGAAATGTAATCACCGGGTTTTATAAATATCAGAGTAATGAGGAGGAGGAGGAAGAGGAAGATGGAGCCAAGAAACAGGCACAAATGAAGCTGAAATACTTTGAAAAGCGTAACAGAAACACGTCTTTTAGAAAATCGGAAAATGTTAACCAAAACTGTTTTCACGGAAACACAATCGATATAATTAAAACGGAAATGAATCCGAACAACGGAAAAACTTGTACTCCATTTGGTGCAGTTGAGAGTTTAGAACAGAAGAGAAGAGACAATCACTTACTTAGTGCTAATGAAAGTTTCTCAATTTGTCTTGCAAAGTGTCAATTCATTGAAGCTCTCAAATTGACTTTCGAAGAAGATTTCTCAGTTGATTGGGAAGACCCGTGGTCAGGTGAACGTGCCTTGGTTTGTGCGGTGGTCAAGTCTCAATACGAGATTATTTCGAGGTTACTCGATATCGGTTCCATACTGGACGCCCCTGACAATAATGGTAGGACCGCTTTTCTGGCAGCTTCAATCCTGGTTGACAACAAAGCAGCGTGGATTCTGTTAAGCCATGGTCTGCAAATTACAGGCCTGGTACCTATCAAGATTGCTAACGGTCGCTCCAGACATCTTTTTCAGTTTGTGAAATTTTTAAACTTAGCAGTTTTGTCAGGCTTCAATATGAGCAAAGATATAAAATGGTTTGAGACGATTTTGAAGGATGACAAAATTTTGAAGCCTGACAGCGCAGTGGAATCGCAGAACCAAACAAACAAAGATCTTCAATTCCTTGCTCGGCATCTCTTGTCATCCTGCAAACAACCACGTTCTCTAGCGACTTGTTGCTTTGTTGCGATACGTCGAAGTTTGTACGATGCGAGAAGGGGAAGGTCGATTTTGTCTTCCATCGATCGTCTTCCCCTCCCAAAGTCGTTGAAAAATTTTTTATTCATGGAGAAGGCGATGTAGATCAATTTTACAATCATATTCAGTGACTCGCTGCGAACATTGCGCGAGTTCATTTTGAGATTCGACCAGCGCAATTTTGTGTACAAACAACTTGAATCTTCATTCTGCACGTTTTGCATGCGAGGATTTGAAAGTTTTTATCTTTCTGTCCAATCAGATGAACCGAACTGGTTGTGGGAAATGCAAAAACTATTAAACTAGCTTGTTCAATAAAACTTTTATTTATTTGATTTTATTTCTTGGAATTATTTTGTATATTTGCCGATCCGCGTGCACTGCTCAATATTTTTTAAAATATTTATGTTTTATTGAATTGTATGATGTAACATATAGATGAGTTTTCACACGAAATTAGAAATAAACTAAAATAATCGGGTACTTTTTAACTATTATGAACTAATTAGCGGTTTCTTTTTACCGTAAGAAATCAATGAAGAAATAAGGAGAGAGAATCGACGGAAGTATGATAAATTGTGACAAGAAAGTAGAGGGTGAAAAAATAGGGAGGGTGGGGAGTGTGGGGGAAATGAAGAAGATAATAAGGTAGATAAAATGAAAATGATGAGAGGCTAGGAAAAATGAGAAAGTGGGAGAACGGAGAAGATAGAAAGAATGTGGAGAGAATGTGATCTAATGTCGTTATTTATGCGAATAAATGCGTCTAAAGTTACAAAATCTGATAATAATTATAATAATTATTTGAAATGAGATAGCGACAAACCAATTGCAAGCATTAATTAGTAATTGATATAAAAATTCTGCTTCACTCCAACAAAATGAAACAAAACATTAAACTAAAATAAATTATCAAATTTGTATTTAAAAATATATAGATGATTTTCTGCTGTACAATTGTGGCACTCATTTGGTGAAATTTCAAGAGAGTGCAGTTAGGAAATTAGGAATACAAAAATATAAGTAAGCGGGAAATGAAATAACTTGAGACCGTTTCTTCGGTAACTCAAAATCCCAACAAGTTGGTTTATGATCATATCCGTGTTATTTTTTTAAATAGTTTATAGTCCTTTACACCAGCTGTTTTAAGTCTTAAATGGCAGTATGTAGGAAGCACCTAAGTAGTTCCTGTCGTAGATCATATTTGATCTTTTCAATTGTCCCTCCTCCTTTATCCAGACTTGGGACTGGCTCGCAAAAAACGAGGTGAATTTTTTATTAATAGCTGTTAATTACAAACTTTTATTTAGGTTACAATCTGTGTTTGCGTGTGTGTGTGGCTTTCTCTGTACGCAAATATTGCAAATAAAATTTAACCAGCTTTTTGACTAGCTAGGAAGCTAAAACTTTCAGTTTTCAATTGGATGACAATACATGATTCAATTAAAAAAAAAGAAAAAAAATCTTAATTGGAACATTTTTCGTATTTCTAAATCGAGTGTATTTAAAATCAAAGTTTGTGTTGAAAAACTCGTTTTTTCCTATACTTGTTTTTTTTATAATAGTTTATAGTCCTTTACATCATGTAGGAAACACCTAAGTACTTTCTGTTGTGGATCATAATTTGATCCTTTTAACTTTTCCCTCCTCCTTTCTCCAGGCTTGGGACTGGCTTGCAATTAGCGAGGCGGAGTTGATACTTGTTTTTAATTAGCTTGTATATGTTACTAAGTCTAGAATCCGTAACGGTGGTGTTTTTTCACAAAAGCATTTTCCATGATAGATCGTATACTTCGTTGGATGAAGTTTTCCTTACATTTAGTAGATGGCAGTTAAAGAAAAAACTGAAAAGTAGAAAATAATTAAATAATATTTTAAAAAATTAACGGCCTAAGGTTTGCCATATAGCGAAACAAAGTAAAAATTGAAAATAATTTATAAAATTTAATTTAATTTTAATTTAATGAGCGCCTCGGTCACTTCACAACTACTTTTGCATACAATACATTAATACAAATAAGAATTTAAATTTCACAGGGGCGTTAGGTTTTCATTAATTCGTTAGATGGCAGTTGAAAAAAACTGAAAAGTTAAAAATAATTAATTATTAATTTGAATTTAATGAGTGCCTTAGTCGGCTTACAACTACCAATTTAGAAATAATGTTCAGCTTTTACGACGGCTTAACTAGGTGCGGGGGGAACGTTGTAGTTGTAAGTTATGGTCACTGTAATGAACATGGTGAAAAAAAGAAAACAGAGAGGGGTAGATAGGGAAGGATTGAGAGAAATAGAAAAAGAAGAAAGGAAAAATATAAAGATAGAAACGTAAGTGAGTGAGAGAAAGAGGGAAAGAGAAAGAAAATAGAAATAAAGATAGAAAGACAATGAGAGCGAGAGAGAGAGGAGAAAGAAAAAGAGAAAGAAAAAGAAAAAGAGAATGAGAATGAGAATGAGAATGAGAATGAGAATGAGAATGAGAATGAGAATGAGAAAGAGAAAGAGAAAGAGAAGAGAGAGAAAGAAGAAGAGAGAGAAAAAGAAAAAGAAAGAGATGAGCATGGAAGATAGAGATGGGTGTTATGCATGATAGGAAACGTTCCACGCCAGAATTCCGACAAACCAAAAGGCGATTGGAACACTTCAAATTCATAGGAGCACAAATCAACAAGAAGGCTTAACGGCAAGTTAACGGTATAAAATTTATATTTTTCATTTAAACTTGTTACCATGTAATATCTTTTTATATGATCAGTGGCATATGCACAGTGATTTAAAATTGCATGATGAGTTTTGGAGCAGTCTAAGAGATTAATCAGTTGGCACGATGCCAAGAATTTTAAAATTAAAGGTTAATGAATAATTGTGTGAAATTAACAATAACGCATCTGGTCAATAATAACAATAAGGACAACAAAAATAATAAAAAAATAATAATAAATCATATTGTTTATAGGAAGAATGATTAATCGTCTGCTTCTACAAATAGTGCTTTTTGCGACAGTCCTTGAAGGGCTCTATAATAGAAATCACCTTCACCTTCACCACCTGCAACAGCGTCATAATGACATGTCATCGTGTACCGACGATTTTGTTGCCAGGAAGACGAGAAACGCAGAAGTAATATTCACGGGCACCATACGCGACCTTGAAAGTGACTTAAATAATGACGTCACCGTTAGTTCAGATCACGTGAGCATTCGTGATTTTTACAACAACGAACGCGTACGGCGAGAATACCATGGCAACGTGATCGAGTACAGGAATTTAATGCAGAAAGAAGATAAGAGAAGGAATGGTAAATACCTCCAAGTGACCGCCATGGTAGAGGTGAAAAGGGTGCTTCGAGGAGGGTACACTCTCAGTCGAATGCCCCGGTATGGGCGGGTGATTTCAGAAGAGGGAAGTCAGATTGTTGAAAGCAATAAATTGGTAGTCGTCGAAGGTTTCCAAAATCCTGCTATCTGTTCTCATGATCACGTTAGAATCAATGACACACGCATATTTTTCTTGGTGAAATCGAGCAATGGCAATCTGCGCTTGAATTCTTCTCTTGTCAAATTCACCTTGGAGAATGTGAACATCTATGAACGTGCCGTGAAAGGTTTGTTCAGTGGTTGTGGTTGCAGTGCTGGAGGTCAAATTATGTGTATGAGGGAGAGGGGATGGGTTGAAATAATTTAACTCGGGGAGACAATTTCCTAAATAATTTAAAACTTTACTACTTCAATTTTTAGGTTTCTGTTAATTTAAATAAATAAAAAATACCACACTTTCGTTTTTTATACTTATTGGTCTTAGTTCTAATGACGGGCGGACGTGGAACAACTAAGTTGTGCAACTCGAGTTGGGCAACCAAATTGATCGTGTGTGCGTCTAGTTTAATTTTCAAATTCGTTTGAGAATTCTAAACAACTTTTAGTCACCCGTCTTTCTATAATTAGTTAAATACTTCTTTTCATCTATATATATAAAAATGAATGTTTGTATATATGTATGTATATATGTATGTATGTATGTATGTATGTATGTATGTATGTATGTATGTATGTATGTATGTATGTATGTATGTATGTATGTATGTATGTATGTATGTATGTATGTATGTATGTATGTATGTATGTATATAGGTATGTTATTTATGCATTGCAACACTATTCATCCGATCGTAATGAAATTTTCACACAACCTTGAAAGTTAAGGGGAATCAAATATAGAAAAAAAAATTTGAAATCCGTCACAAAATGAGCGGAGCGGAGCGGGTGAGCGAGCGGGATCTATATATATATATATAAATATATATATATATATATATATATATATATATATATATATATATATATATATATATATATATATATATATATATATATATATATATATATATATATGTATGTATGTATGTGTGTCTGTCTGTGTGTGTGTTTATGTATGTATGTATGTATGTATGTATGTATGTATGTATGTATGTATGTATGTATGTATGTATGTATGTATGTATGAATGTATGTATGTATGTAGAATCGGATCTAGGGGGGGGGAACTGAGAGCGAAAAAATGAGCGGGAAAGCGACAGGGAACGGATAACGACCGGGAGCGGTAGCGCAAGCTGGAAAGAAACGGGAGCAAAAAAGAAACGCATTAGGTTAACACACATACATACGAACATACATATATACATACATACATACATACATACATACATACATACATACATACATACATACATACATACATACATACATACATACATACATACATACATACATACATACATACATACATACATACATACATACATACATACATACATACATACATACATACATACATACCTACCTACATACATACATACATACATACATACATACATACATACATACATACATACATACATACATACATACATACCTACCTACCTACCTACATACATACATACATACATACATACATACATACATACATACATACATACATACATACATACATACATACATACATACATACATACATACATACATACATACATACATACATACATACATACATACATACATACATACATACATACATACATACATACATACATACATACATACATACATACATACATACATACATACATACATACATACATACATACATACATACATACATACATACATACATACATACATTCATTTATATATATACTAGCGGGGTTACCCGGCGTTGCCCGGGGTTTTTAGAGGTTTTTCTAATGTTTGTCCCTCTCGCTCCCGTTTCCTTCTCCACTTTCCCGTTTTCGTCGCGTTCCCGGTCGCTTTTCCGCTCTCGGTCGTTTTCCAGCTCCCGGTCGCTTTCCCGCTCAGAAGTTTTGTTATCGATTTTCTCTCTTGCTCGCGTTTCCTTCCAAGCTTGTTCTCCCGATTCCAGTCGCTTTCCGCGTTCCCGGTCGCTTTCCGCGTTCCCGGTCGCTTTCCCGTTCCCGGTCGCTTTCCCGTTCCCGGTCGCTTTCCCGTTCCCGGTGGCTTTTCCGTTCCCGGTCGCTTTCCCGTTCCCGGTCGCTTTCCCGTTCCCGGTCGCTTTCCCGTTCCCGCTCACGCTTGCTCTCCCGTTCCCGGTCATGCTTGCTCTCCCATTCCCGGTCACGGTTGCTCTCCCGTTCACGCTCATTTTTTCTTTTCCATTCTTTCATAACTTCTGTTAGCCTATAAAACGTAAAATAGATTTGCTAAGACTATATATATATATATATGAATGTTTGTGGGTTAGTTTGTCTATTATAGAAACGGGAAAGCGACCCGGAACGGACAGCGAGCGGGAACGGAAAAGCAAGCGTGAGCGGGAATGGGAGAGCAAACGTGAGCGGGAAAGCGACCGGGAGTGGTAAAGCGACCGGGAGCGGGAAAGCGACCGGGAGCGGGGAAAACGACCGAAAACGGGAAAGCGAACGGGAGTGGGAAAGCAGGTGGGAAAGGAAACGGGAGAGAAAGAAACAAACATTAGAAAAACCTCTAAAAAACCCGGGCAACGCCGGGTATCTCCGCTAGTACATACATAAACACACACACAGACACACATACATGCACATACACATACATACATACACACATACATACGCACATACATATATATATAGTTCCCGCTCGCTCACCCGCTCCGCTCCGCTCATTTTGTGACGGATTTGAAATTTTTTTTTTATTTGACTTTCCCCTTGACTCTCAAGGTTGTGTGAAAATTTCATTACGATCGGATGAATGGTGTAGCAATGCATAAAGTACATTAACATACATAAATACAAACATTCATTTATATATATATAGATATAGATAATTTGCACACAATTTCATGACCCTATAATACATAACTTGCAAGAAAAAATTGTGAAGGAATTTTTTAATGTAATAATTTAATTTAGTAGAGAATTTCAACAAATAAGCTCCATCTTTTGGTTAAATTTACCTAAGAGTGTGCTAGCAAATTTTTTTCAAGAAATTTAGTTGTGCAACTAAATTGCTCAATTTTGTTGTTTGTGTGCTCCCACCTTAATAATTCCCAGCACTGCTTTTAGAATTATATGATGATTGAGTTGATAATTTACGAAAAGGCGCTATAGAAGCTCATTTTCATTGATTGATTATTGAATGATGATGATTGAAATAATTTGATTAAATGTTTGAAAGCCTAAAAATTTTTTAATCAATCAACGAATAAGCAGATTGTATAAAATGTATAAAATTTTATAATACACAAATATATACACAAGTAAACGGAAATATCGATCACTCCATCGGCCAAAATAATATCATTAGTTTAAAATGTATCAATGATTTAACTTTATTGAGATTTGGTGGGGCAGTGGTAAAGTTTTTAGCTTTCACGCTGAGGATTCCGGGTTCAATTCCCGCGCGAAAAAAACATCACATCCCGCTATTCACAACTATCTTGGACAAGAAGTTCATTCGTACGGCTCAGGTCAACACTGCCGTGTTTGCTTGCTTGCTTGCTTGAGCCGTACGCTGGTCACCTTGTGACGCTTAAAAAACATACTTTCTGTTATCCAATTGAGCTAAAATTTAGTGTATTGAATTGTTGTCAATGACATTGCATTTTATTAAATATCCAGATTGATAGGACAAAATTGATAACCCAATTGTGAGTCCGAAAGATTCGAAAAGTTTTTACCTAAGCTTCTTATGTAAGAGTTTATCCAATTACATCAAACATTACGCTGGATTTATTGTTCAAAAGAAAACATCGCAAGAAATTGAAGCTGTCTTACGAAGGCATTTTTTATATTGCTGAGCAACCACATTTTAATTACCAGATTTTCTCATTTGCAGCGACTGAGATTGTGACTTGGATGAATTTCTTATAAGGTAGAAGATAGAGAAGGAAAAGTTCTCTATTGAATATCTGAAAGTTCGATCAAAAGAAAAAAAACCGTCATTTTTGACGGGGTATTTCCAGTCCCTTTATAAAAAATTAACCATAATAAAACTGAACTGGTTTTTTTAGAACTTGCCTCGTGAAACCAACCAGCATATTCAGTGGCATCACTATGGATACGCGGGGGGTGCGAACATTGCGTGAAACCAAAAGTTAACTAGCGTAAAACCCACTTGGTCATCGACTTTTTTAGAAAAAAAATTATTAGGTTCAAGGAGTAAATCGTGATGAGATGATTTCATGAGTTACCATTTGGGGTAAGACCGACACCAATCCTTGTGGTGTTACTGATCACACTTGGCAATACTTTTAGACACTTTCATCTGATCATCATTGTTAGGTTATTTTCAAATTGAAGGACTCCATCATGTAAGGGAAGACTTTTAAGAAGCTGGTACGCGCTTAAAACATGAGAAAATAATAAACTTGCTCAATGTCGATCGGTTGTAACTCTACTCATATTTCACGCTACCGCTAGTCAAATATTAGCACATTACGAAGTGAATGATGCAAGAGCCACTAACAAGCGTGTCTCTGATTTGAGTCCTGCCGGTTCTGAACATGATAAACAACTTTATGGTCGTCTGAGCAAATAAAACATACTCGGTTCAATCAATAACCGGAGGACAGTTAAGATTGCTGTTGAGATAAAATGCAACCATCTCTTTCTTCTCGTGTCAGTATTCTCTCGGTTTATTCTTCCTCCTTCATCTCTCTCACTCATTCTCTCTCTCTTTCTCTCTCTCTCTCTCTCTCTCTCTCTCTCTCTCTCTCTCTCTCTCTCTCTCTCTCTCTCTTTCTCTCTCTCTCTCTCTCTCTCTCTCTC
>CAXBUH010000061.1:0-25205 GCA_963978895.1 Erpobdella octoculata | reverse complement strand
AGACCTGCAGATGCTAATCGGGTGACATACATCATTGCGCTTTTATGTTAGGAACCAGCATTTGACGCACGCTTCGCGCGCGAAGCGTGTGAGTTTTTACATATTAGTTGCACTCAAACCACACTCTAAGCACAAAAACAACACTAAAGCGCTAATATAGTAATAACTTTACGCAAGCTTCGCAAGCGAAGCGTGTGACTATTATAGCCAGTAGATGAGGATTTTTCACTAGAACACGTTTTGGAATGGTCTTCTATTTGAATAGATGATTTAGGAAAAAACAGCCTACGAAAAAAACCATGTTAATTGGATGATAGTGAAAAAACCGCCTATGAAAAACACTGTTTATTTGATGGTATAGGAAAAACAGCCTACGAAAAAAACAACATTTATTGGGTGATAATGAAAAAATCGCCTACGAAATGAACAACATATTTTGGGGTGATAGTGAAAAAAAGCCTAAGAAACAACCCATCTTTTAATGGCTGATAATGAAAAAAAACGCCTACAAAAAAGCCATTCTTCAATGGCTGATATTGGGAAAACCCGCCGATGAACTACTTCGGTGATTTATTTATTTTCAACTTGTTTATAATGAGTTATGACGTATGCCCAAATTATATTCGCAAAGCGTTAAACTTTTTATTTAATATATTAATCATTATATATAATATATTAAAATAAATAATGTCGTTAATAATAATTTCATTAAATGTATCCGCAAAGCGTCGAACTTTCCAATAATAGGAATAATATTATCAAATTAGTTAATTTTCGTATATAATAATATTCTTAATAATTAAAATAAAAGGAATAATAATTGCAAAATAGTAAAATGTCGTTAATGATAATTTCATTAAATGTATCCGGAAAGCGTAGAACTTTCCAATAATAGGAATAATATTAGCAAATTAGTTAATTTTCTTTAATAATAATATTATTAATAATTTAATTAAGAGGAATATTAATTGTAAATTAGTGAATTGTTGTTAATATTAATTATATCGTTTGATTACGTACGCTCAATGTGGGGAAAACCCGCCGAATACTACTTCGGTGATTTATTTATTTTCAACTTGTTTATATTCAGCGATGACGTTTGATGCATTATATATATCCGCAAAGCGTAGAACTTTCGCGGCTAATAACTTTGTATTTAAACATTTTAACAAAAAAGTGCCCTAACAAACCGTGTTCAGCGTCTCATAATCTATCAACGTGAGTTTTTTCAGACCTGTAGATGCTAATCGGGTGACATAATACATAATACATCATTACGCTTTTATAGTAGGGACCAGCACTTGACGCACGCTTCGCGCGCGTGTGAGTTTTTACATATTAATAATAAAATTAGTCGCACTCAAATCGCACTCTGAGCCAATCTCAAAAACAACACCTATGCGCTATTAACTATTATATTAATAATTTACGCACGCTTTGCAAGCGAAGCGTGTGACTATTATAGCCAGTTGCATATGAACACGTTTTATAAAATAGTAAATTGTCGTTAATAATAATAATTTAAAACTTGTTTAAAATTGGGAAAAACCCGCCGACTACTACTTCGGTGATTTATTTATTTTCAACTTGTTTATATTGAGTTATGGCGTATTTCATTAATAGGAATAATATTAGCAAATTAGTTAATTTTCGTAATTAATAATATTATTAATAATTAAAATAAGAGGAATAATAATAACAAAACAGAAAAATGTCGTTTATAATAATTTCATTAAATATTTCCGCAAAGCGTCGAACTTTCCAATAATAGAAATAATATTAGCAAAATAGTTAATCTTCGTTATTAATAATAATTAAAATAAGAGGAATAATAATTGCAAAATTAGTAAATTGTCGTTAATAATAATTTACATAAATAAAAAACCCGCCGACTACTACTTCGGTGATTTATTTATTTTCAACTTGTCTATATTTAGCGATGACGTACGATGCTATATATATCCGCAAAGCCACAAAGCGTCCAACTTTCCAATAATAGGAATAATATTAGCAAATTAGTTAATTTTCGTAATTAATAATATTATTAAAAATTAAAATAAAAGAAATAATAATAACAAAATAGAAAAATGTCGTTAATAATAATTTCATTAAATATTTCCGCAAAGCGTCGAACTTTCCAATAATAGAAATAATATTAGAAAAATAGTTAATCTCCGTTATTAATAATAATTAAAATAAGAGGAATAATAATTGCAAAATAGTAAATTGTCGTTAATAATAATTTACATAAATAAAAAACCCGCCGACTACTACTTCGGTGATTTATTTATTTTCAACTTGTCTATATTTAGCGATGACGAACGATGCTATATTTATCCGCAAAGCGTTAGACTTTCGCGGCTAATAACTTTTTATTTAAACAATTTAACAAAAAAGTGCCCTAACAAACCTTGTTCAGCGTCTCATAATCTATCAACGTGAGTTTTTTCAGACCTGCAGATGCTAATCGGGTGACATAATACATAATACATACATCATTGCGCTTTTATAGTAGGGAACCAGCGTGTGAGTTTTATCATAATAAAAATAATTTACATTATGGTAATCTCACTCAAAAAAGATATTGAAGCGTGCGTCAAGTGCTGGTGAGTTTTAACATATTAATTGTAAATCGCACTCTAAGCTCAAAAACAACACCGATGCGCTATTATAGTAATAACTTTAAGCACGCTTCGCAAGCGAAGCGTGTGACTATTTTAGCCAGTAGCTGATGATTTTTCACTTGAACACGTTCTGGAATGGTCTTCTCTTTGATTGGATGATTTTAGAAAATCTGCCTACAAAAAAAACCTTTATTGGGTGATATTGGAAAAAACAGCCTACGAAAAAACCCATATTTATTCGGTGATAGTGAAAAAGCCGCCTACGAAAAAAACCTATTTTGGATGTTTTTGGAAATAACAGCCTAAGAAAAACACATTATTTATTGAATGGTATCGGAAAAACAGCCTACGAAAAAAAATACAAACTGTAACGGCTAATATAGAAAAAAAACTCCTACGAAAAAAAACTTTTATTGGGCAATATTGAAAAAACATCCTACGAAAAAACCCAACCTTTAATGGCTGATAATGAAAAAAACCGCATACAAAAAAACCCAACCTTCAATGGCTGATATTGGGAAAAGCCGCCTGTGATTTAGTTATTTACAACTTGTTTATATTGAGTTATGACGTATGCTCAAAATATATCCGCAAAGCGTCGAACTTTCCAATAATAGGAATAATATTAGCAAATTAGTTAATTTTCGTAAATAATAATATTATTAATAATTAAAATAAGAGGAATAATAATTGCAAAATAGAAAAATGTAGTTAAAAATAATTTCATTAATTATATTATAAATAAATATATAAATAAAATCAGATGCTTTTCACTTGGAAACGTTGCGGAATGGTCTTCTCTTTAAATGGCTAAATTTGGAAAAACCGCCTACGAAAAAACCAACCTTTATTGGCTGATATTGGAAAAACCGCCTACGAATAAAACCACCTTTATTTATTTTCAACTTGTTTATAATGTGTGATGACGTAATCTCAAAATTATAGGAAAAACACGCCTTCGGTGATTTGTTTATTTTTAACTTCTTTATATTGTTTGATGACGTAATCTCAAAATTTTTGGGAAAACCCGCCTTCGGTCATTTGATTATTTTCAACTTGTTTATATTCAGCGATGACGTACGATGCATTATATATATCCGCATAGCGTTAAACTTTCGCGTCTAATAACGTTTTATTTAAACATTTTAACAAAAAAGTGCCCTAACAAACCGTGTTCAGCGTCTCATAATCTATCAACGTGAGTTTTTTCAGACCTGCAGATGGTAATCGGGTGACATACATACATATTACATCATTGCACTTTTATAGTAGGGAACCAGCATTTGACGCACGCTTCGCGTGCGAAGCGTGTGAGTTTTTACATATTAATAGTAAAGGTAGTCACACTCAAATAGAAATCTAAGCTAAAAAACAACACCAATGCGCTTATATAAAATTAACTTTACACACGCTTTGCAAGCACAGCATGTGACTATTTCAGCCAGTAGCAGATGATTTTTCTCTTCAAAATGTTTTGGAATGGTCTACTATTTGATTGGATGATTGTTGGAAAAACTGCCTAAGAAAAAAACCTTAAATGGGCGATATTGGAAAAAATAGACTACGAAAAAAAAACACATTCAAATCATTCTAGTGAGCTCGTAAAAATTTTGAAAACTTGCACAGAATGAATGAACTACCAACTGAAAGAAACTTTGGTAAATAAAATAAAGTATTATTTTTTTTCAAAATACATGTTTTTGTGAACCAAAAAAAAAAGAAAATAATTTTTCTCTGGGCTGTGTGAGAAATGTGTTAATGGAGGCATGCATTAATTGTGGACATTCGTCTAACGAAAAAGCCATATTTTTTTTTAAACTTAAAACGTGGAGCGCTTTCTACTCAAACTAACCATCTGCAGTTTTTAAACAGAATAGAACGTTTTTACAAACTATTATTTAGGTGACAATCTCTGTTTGTGTGTGTGTATGTGTGTGTGGCTTCCTTTGTACGCAAATCTTGCAAGTAAACTTTAAACAGATTTTTGACTAGCTGGGAAACTGAAACTTTCAGCATAGTTTTATATTTAATGACTATACATGATTTCAAAAAAAAACTTCAATTTAAACATCTTTTATATTTCTAAATCGAGTTATTTGAAATAAAAGTTTGTGATGAAAAACTTGTTTTTTTACTTGTTTGAATATAAATGGCGCCTCACGTTTAAAGTTTTAAAAAAAATATGGCTTGTTTGTTGTACGAATGTCTACAATTATTGCATGCCTCCATCAACACATTTCTCACCGAGCCAAGAGAAAAATTATTTTCTTCTTTTTAGTTTACAAAAACGTGGTGTTTAAAAAAGTTTTCTTTTAAATACCTTATTTTTTTAATGCATTAGAAAAATGTGTTTTTTAAGTATTTTAATAAATATTTTAAAATAAATCTTTTTATTAAAGTGAATTTATACAATTAGTCATAAACATTCAGCATTAATTTCCATACAAACAATTAGTATACAACATTATTCAACATGTGTGTTAAATTCGTGTCATCATTTCCTGTTAGGAATTTCACGTCTTCTTGGTTTTCAAATTTGGAGTTCCAAGTGCAAAAACGTGGAGCTGAGGCATACTGCCATCAACACACAAACATTTATACTAACACCAAGTTTGAGTTCAAGTTTATTTGGATTTCAAACGCTCTTTTGCGTAACACCTCAGGGCTCCTTTTACAAAAAAAAAACAAATTACAACAAAACAAAAAAGTTAAAATAAAGCAAAAAAAATATAAATTACAAAAAAACCACAAAAATCAGCATGTCATAGAAAAAAAAATTTTTTCTCTGATCATCAACCTGGATAGGATTTCTTAAATAAAAGATCTTTAGCTCGGTCTTGAATAAACTCAATGAAGAGGCTTCTCGGATGCTGGCAGGTAGCATGTTCCATGCTGCGGTCCAACTATACTGAAGGCTCGACTGCGGTAAGTTTTTGCCTGAGTTATGGGAACAACTAGGTAACCACAACTAGCTGATTTATGTCGAGACAAACAAAAATTGTTATAAGACACAGCAACACATAAGTCTTGTAAATATGAGTGGGCTTCGCCATGGAACGCATTATAGACCAAAGTCCCAATTTTGAAAGTAATGCGCTCAGAGATACGCAGCCACCGGATTTCAGTTTTCATCATTGCAGTCACATGATCATGTTTCTTTAGTTCACCAAAACGACAAGCAGCCGCATTTTGAATACGCTGAATTTTTCAAGCAGCACCAAGAGGTAAGCCTGTGAATAAAGAGTTGCAGTAGTCAAGTCGGCTGACAACAAACGAATGCAGCAGGAGACGTGTTGCTTCACTTGTCAGAGACTTTCGTATGGTTCAAAGCTGTAGTAGTTAAAAAAATATACTTGAGAGTTTAGAAATATGATCTTTCATAGAAAGCTCAAAATCGACATAAACATCTAGGTTTTGAACAACTTCTGTGTGGACGACCAAAGCCCCAGCAACAAACAAAGTTTTTTTTTTAATCTGCTGCAACTTTGATCTTGCACCTATCCAGATTATTTCAGTTTTATCACCTTTCAGTTTTGACAATTAAAAGCCATTCACTGTTCAATGTTCTCTATGCAGGACAATAAACGGAGGTGAACATTCTCCACATCATCAAGAGAGCAGTGAGCACATGTTTGGGTGTTGTCGTCGACATAGCAGTGTCCGTCAAGCCCAGAACAATGAATAATTTTAAGTAAATCAGTCGTGTACATTGGAAACTGTAGTGGGTACTCCACTACTAAGCGACACGGACAATGACAATTTCCGACCCACACTAACCCATTGCGTGCGGTTAGTTAGATATGAAATAATCGTTTTAAGACAACTCCACAGATGTCATAAGTTTTTTCAAGTCTCTCAATAAGGAAGGCATGGTCGACAGTATTAAATGCGGCCCTCAGATTTAATAGACTCAGTATCGACAACTGACCTCAATCAGTAGCAACTGCCAAATCATTGACCACCTTGAATAGTGCAGAATCTGTAGAGTGAAACAGGCGATACGAAGATTGGTTGGATGGGAGACTGCCAGAAAGACCTAGATGTACAAATGTAGAGTCAATCGTTTAGCAACAATCCGTTATACTAGTTTCGACATGAAGGTCAGGTTAGAAACTGGTCGATAGTTCTACATGTCAGCAGGGTCAAGACCGTCAAGCGGAGTGACAAGTGCTGACTTCTGACAAGCAGGAAAATATCCTTCTTGTAAAGATCGAGTGCACAACAAAGCAACAAAAAATGCAATGTGGACAAAACATTTTTTGATAATACATGTTAGGGATGGATCCAGTGAATAATATTTGTTTGGAGCAGCCATTATCAATTTTATTATCTCACTAGCCGTGACTCGTTGGAATTCATCCATGAACAACGTGCTGGTCAAAGATATAGAAGGTGACTTTGCATGCGCTGTGTGTGTCTTAACTTGCTCTACCTTGTTTTGAAAAAACCTCACAAACTGGTCAGGAGTAATAGAAGAGCTCACATTAGATGAAAACTTTTCTTTACCAAGAAGTGTTTACAAGTTACTCCATAGTTTGTTTTGGAGTTTTCTGATTTGCGGCATTATGGCTTCCCAGTATTCATGCTTTTTTTTTAAAACAAATATCACATGTCCCGCAGGCCGTAAATCCATTTAGATATACTTGTCATTGTGTAATGCCGACGATAAATCCGTTCAAGTCGTCTCGTGGACCGGTCGAATGCCTGGCATTCAGTATCAAACCAAGGCGTTAGTAGAATTCGAGGGTGTAAAGTACGTCCAAAACAGTCATCTTGTATATTAAGTGTAGTTCGTTTGGAGATAATATGGAGGGCTTCGCGAATTTTTAGACGACTAGCATCATTTTCACGATCAATGACATTTGTATTGTCAAGTAAGGATTTTCTGGACAACCATATCTTATGAACCTTTAGAAAGTAAGAAGCAATATTTCCGCCTTGAATATGCATTGTGAGACGCCTAGATAATGTCGTTTGTGTCTGCCCAATGTAAACTTCTGGTGTACTATGATGATATGGGCATGTAAATTGATAGATAACATTGGTAAGATGTAAGAAATCGGGACATCGACAGCTGTTGCGAATGATCATGTTATGGGATTTTTTATTCTTGTAATAAACGTTGAAGTTAAATTTGTTTTTAATGGCATCCGCAACTTTCACATTTTCTGTGATAATTGATCGAATGATGTGTTCATCCAGTTTATAGCGGTCATGCATTTGGGCGCAATACAACAAGGAAATATCCTTAGTATTCTCGCCAGCATCCGAAGGGTGTGCATTGGAAACCTTCCTGTCTAGGAAAGCTTTTAAAATGTCGTCAAACACAGTGTTTGTGTAGTTAATATTGACGAGGAGAGCTTTAATGCGTTTAATATCGGCATGAAGCATCTCCCACGAAGCTGAGATCTCATAAGCTCTAGATATGAAATTAAAGACGACAATCCTCTTGTATCTGTCAGGACAGAAACCAGCGCCATTCATACAAGTGTCTTCTTTGGAAGGTTTGACAAAGACCTCATGTGTAAGACCTAATAAAGTTTGCGTGACAAGAACGTATAGAAACGCAAGGCGTTGCTGAAAGTCACTCAGCTCAACAGTGAAGTTCAACACAGAGTTTTTATGGAGCGTATCCTTTACCTCATCCAACTGAGTCGTATCACGGCAGACAAGAAAAATGTCATCGACGTATCGAACGTATAATGGAGGCTTTTCTATTATACCGAAAGTTATTTCTTCCAGATGCCCCATATAAAAGTTGGCAAAAAGTGGACCAAGAGGAGAACCCATTGCAACACCATCAATCTGGACAAATAGTTGACCTCTAGGATCTTGAAAAGGTAATTCCTTTGTACACAGTCGAAGCAACTGTGCTAAAACTCCCTCTGGAATCATAAGTGTATGTGGAATAATGTTATTGTTTACCCGTTGAAGAATTATATTAATTGTGGCATCAACTGGAACAGACGTAAACAGACTGGTGACGTCAATAGAAGCAAGAACGCCTTGCAACTGCCGGTGTCCTTTAATGAGGTTGACAAATTCAAATGACGACTTGACGGTGTATGTATTTGGACAATATGAAGATAAGATAGTCGTTCAGTCCCAGTGTTTTCTGTGACTCGATGACAGGTGCGAGGCTGGGTGGAAGAGCTTGTTGGAAACGATGACACACCATGTCGTCTCACACGCCAACTTTCTTTGCCACCTTTGTCATTTGAAGAAGGAAGTGTGAAGGCTTGCCGGTGAGGGGGTTTTTTGTAAGAAGGATTCAAGAAGCTCCCCTCTACTGGTCTCGTGGAACCTCTTGACGGCGTCTTTGAGTTTGTCGTAATTGGCGGCCTGCAACATTACGTCGTCGAGGTTGCTCACTGTCTCTACTGGGAGATTTGTTAACGCGTGGTGGAATCTTGTGGAAGACGTCGTGATGCCGGCGATGTTGAACTGCGCCTCAAGGATCACAAACCACGTAGGAGGATTTGACGGTATGAAAGGAGGCGCTTTTACTGAGACGGCAGCAATTGCGGGAGTTGTGGTGACGGCGAGAGGTTGCGTTGAAGCTGATGCCATTTTGACGATGAGTCAGTCGATAGAAAAATTTTTCGAGCTTTAGTCCTCGGGTTGTAGACGTCGGAGGTTCAAATCGCTGAAGACTGCAAACACCGGTGGTCAAGAACGTCGAAGCTGAAGACTTCGCAGGCTGAAAACGTCAAAAGCTGCAGTCATCGGTGTTGAAGGACGTCGGGGAAAGAAAACTGACGTCGTCGGTAGTTGGGGTCACCTTGTGGTGAGCCTTTCACTGGACTTCATAATTCTTCACGTTGGAGAAAGAAACGTCATGGTCACCAATTGTAGTCGCTGACTACGTTATTTCGATATACTTTGTAGTACCAACTCAACACAGTTTGAAGACGGTTTGAAATAACTTTATTTAATTGACCGACGACAATAGACAAAAACAAACAATTCTTCTCGGGGCCAACAATGGCGAGAAATGAAAATAAAGCAAAGTTTAAATTCTTGATTAAAGTAGCAATATGGCGAACCACGAGAACAACGGAGAAGAAAAAGAGAGAACATTCGAGAGCAAAGGTTTTTAATCTAGCCACTAGCTAGAGCGCGCCAAACAAGTGAAGGAGCGCGAGCCTAGCAAGCTAAGGAGCGCTCACCTGTAATTACCTGTATAACATGCGTTTGGCACACGTGTGCGTGGACGTGAATAAAATACCGGTACACTATAAGCATTTAATTTAATTTTTGGTCCAAATATCATGTACTTTGTTTTGTTGATGTCAATTTTGAGACGATTGGCAGATAACCACTGAGAAAATTTTTCTAATTCAGTGTTCCTCACAGCGGTAACTTCATCTATAGAATGTCCAGGTTAGAACAAATTAATGTCATCAGCATATATTATTGTGGAGAGCAGTTTAGAAGTTTTAAATATGTCTGTAACGGTTGTTACTAATTTGTAATTAGTTATTTTTATTTTTTATTTATTTTTTTATCTGGGATATAAAATTAAATATCTATTATTTTATTTTTATTTTCTATGCTATGCTATGTGACGATATGACGGACTTGCTTTTAAAATGGATATAATTGTTTTTTTGTGCTTTGTGCCTCGCTGTGTGCTAATAAATTGTTGTTTCGTGCTCCGTTCCGTTTCTTCGTGTTAATAAGTTGTTATTGATTTGATTTCTCTGTGCGTTGTACCTTGGGCGCTAATACAGTTTGTGGGTACCTCCGAACTTGTGGTGTCTATAAATAAATAAGAACCTGAACGCCAGCTCCTGTTGAAGATTTTCTTCATCGGACAACCGACGTTACAATGCCATTAACAAAGATGTTGAAAAGTAGTGGGCCCAGAATTGACTCTTGTTGAACTCCTATGGATATGGCTCTCAAAGTTGAGTTTGTATTGCCAAGAGAAACTAGTTCTCTTCTATTTTTCAAATAGTTAACAAACCATAAATGTGCAGTGCCACGAATACCATAGTGTGAGATCTTATTAAGCAGAATGTCGTGATTGATAGTATCAAAAGCTTTGCTAAGATCGATAAAAACACCCACAGTGGTGTGCTTGTTGTTCATTTCCTGTAGTATTTGCTCTGTGAGATTGATAAAAGCAAGATCAGTAGAACTATTCGCTTCAAATCCAGATTGGTTGTTGTGAATGATCTGGTGCTTGTTGAAATTGGAGACAAGAGTGATATAGGTCTGTAATTATCAAGGTATTCCTTGTCGCTCTTTTTAAAGATTGGAATGACTTTTAATGTCTTTAAGGGATCGGGAAATATGCCTCTCTTGAATGAGAGATTAAAAATATGACAAAAAAGACTGGATATGGAGTTTATTACGGACTTGAGCAAGAAATTACTTGAATCATCTATTGCAGTATTTCTGGAATTTTTGAAACTGTTGACTGTTTTCACTATTTCAGTTTCAGTAATTTCTTCAAGAAAAATTGAATCTGAAATAGGTTTAACCAGGTAGTCTTTATAGTTGGTAGTAGCTATAGATGGAATGGTGTTAGAAGTATTGGCACCAATAGATGTGAAATATTCATTGAAGATATTGGATAATAATAATTTGTCTTTAACTAGTTGACCATTGGGGAAAATTCTTTCAATAGATTCAGGATGAGATTTATTTAAGGCTTTTCTTATGATTGATCAAGTTTTTTTGATGTCATTCTTTGCCTGTTCAAACAATGTGTTGTAATAGCTCAAACCTGGTGATATAAAACAGTTAGATATTCTTCCATTTATACTTTTATTATTTGTTTGCTCTATAAAACTTCCTTACAATACTTCAAATATATCTATTCTTGTTTTGAATAACCACGGTTGAGTTCCAGATAGATACCAGCTGTTTCATCATCGATAATTATAACTCGTCGTAGAAAATATCTCGTTTATTAATGTATTTGTTGTTTGGGTGTTCGTGTTCAACAATCAATTTTTTAGTGTTGGATCTCGCGTTAGGTACAAGGTTTACAATTATAATTTTTTTTTGTTTAATTACAGACTCTTACGATAGCACTGTAATAGCCGAAACGCATATGTCTTGTAATAACGTAAAACCATTCTGAATGTTTGTTTCTATTTTTTGCTACCTCTGACACACTCCGGAGAGTTTGGGTTAAAAAATATGACAAAAATTGACAAAAGGCTCACTTCCAACAAATGGAAAGTTAATTTTTTAAAAGCATGTTTCAAAGATAATTTAATACCTCCGCTTATTTTTGATATATATATATATATATATATATATATATATATATATATATATATATATATATATATATATATATATATATATATATATATCTATATATATATATATATATAAATATAATTATATATATATATATATATATATATATATATATATATATATATATATATATATATATATATATATAAACATATATATATATATATATATATATATATATATATATATATATATATATATATATATATATATGACACACAGCTCTTGCAAATATGAGGGGGCTTCGCCATGGAGCGCCTTGTAGACTAAAGTCCCAATTTTGAAAGTAATTCGCTCAGAGATACGCAGCCACCGGAGTTCAGTTTTCATTATTGCAGTCACATGATCATGTTTCTTTAGTCTACCAAAAAGACGAGCAGCTGCATTTTGAATACGTTGAATCTTTCTATGAGCACTAAGAGGTAAGCCTGTAAATAGAGAGTTGCAGTAGTCAAGTCTACTTACAACAAACGAATGCAGCAGGAGACGTGTTGCTTCACTTGTCAGAGACCTTCCTATGGTTCTAAGTTGTCGTAGTTGGAAAAAACAGGTTTTTGACAGTTTAGATATATGATCTTTCATGGAAAGCTCAGAATCGACATAAACACTTAGGTTTCGAACAACTTCTGTGGGGGCAACCAAAGCCCCAGCAACTAACAAGGCTTTTGCTTTACTCTGTTGCAAATTTGATCTTGCACCTATCCAGATTAATTCAGTCTTATCGCCATTCAGTTTTAGACGATTAGAAGCCATCCACTGTTCAATGTTCTCTATGCAGGGCAATAAGCGAACGTGAACATTTTCCGCATCATCAACAGAGCAGTGAACATATGTTTGGGTGTCGTCGGCATAGCAGTGTCCCTCGAGTCCAGAACGATGAATAATTTCAAGTAAATCAGTGGTGTACAATAGAAAGAGTAGTTGGCCCAAGACTGATCCCTGGGGTACTCCACTACTAAGCGACACGGACAATGACAAGTTCCCACCCACACTAACCCGTTGCGTGCGGTTAGATAAATATGAAATAATCCATTTTAAGACAACTCCACAGATGCCATGAGTTTTTTCAAGTCACTCAATAAGGATTCCATGGTCAACAGTATTAAATGCGGCACTCATATCTAAGAGACTCAGTAGCGACATCTTACCACTATCAGTAGGAACTGCCAGATCATTCACTACTTTGAGTAGTGCAGATTCTGTAGAGTAAAACCGGCGATACGCAGATTGGTTCGATGGGAGACTGCCAGAAAGACCTAGATGTACATTCAATCGTTTAGCAACAATCCGCTCTACCAGTTTTGACATAAAGGTCAGGTTAGAGACTGGTCGATAGCTCTTCATGTCAACAGGGTCAAGTCCGTCTTTTTTAATAAGCGGAGTGACAAGTGCTGACTTCTGACTAGCAGGAAAATATCCTTCTTGTAAAGATCAAGTGCACATCAAAGCGACAAAAGATGCAACGTGGACACAACATTTTTTGATAATCCAAGTAGGGGATGGATCCAGTCACCAATATTTGTTCGGAGCAGCCATTATCAATTTTATTATCTCATCAGCCGTGACTGGTTGAAATTCATCCATGAACAACGTGCTGGTCAAAAGTATAGATGGTGGCTTTGCAAGCGCTGTATGTGTTCTAACTTGCTCTACCTTGTCTTGAAAAAAACCTCACAAACTGGTCTGGAGTAATAGAAGAGCTCACATTAGATGAGGACTTATCTTTACCAAGAAGTGTTGACAAGTTACTCCAGAGCTTTTTTGGAGCTTTCTGATTAACGGCAATCCTGGCTTCCCAGTATTCATGCTCTTTTCTCTGGAACAAATATCGCATGGTCCGCAAGCCGTCAATCCATATAGATTTACTCGCCGTTGTGTGATGCCGACGATAAATCCGTTCAAGTCGTCTCGTGGACCGCTTAAATGCCCGGCATTCACTATCAAACCATGGCGTTAGTAGATTTCGAGGTTTTCTTTTGATTAACGAAAACGGAGCGTGATTATCGAGAAGCTTTGATAGAGTAGATGAATAGCACTGAAAAAGTTCATCAGTTGAATGATGATCAAAATTATATATATATATATATATATATATATATATATATATATATATATATATATATATATATATATATATATACACTAGCAGTGCCCGTAGCGGCTTCGCTCGCATGAAATTAGAGAGTTTGAACCGTGCATCCATAGTAGAGATCATTTTTTTAGGTCTCGGCTCGGCCCGTCGACAAATTAGCCCAGCCCGTTTTAAAAACCCAAACTTCTGGCCCGGCACAGCCCGTCTGAATTAGGCCCGGCCCATTTTTACAGGCCTAGAAGTTCTATATACTTGATGAAAAACTTCGGCCCGTCCCACCTTGACCTCAGGTTTGGCCCGGCCAAACTGAAGACCCTAAAATCACTAAAATATCTATATACTTGGTTGAAAACCTTGGCCCGTCCCACTTTGATTTAAGGTTTGGCCTGGCCCGTGTGAAGACCCTAAAATAACGGCTTGGCCCGGCCGATGATAAACTGGACTTAGCTACTTTTAACCGGCACAAAACTTCAAAATACTAATTTTTACATTTGTAGCACTTACAGTTTGTGAGTAGCAGTTATTTTGAAATCAAATAACCCTTATTTCCACCCTACATTTGAGGTCCTGGAAACCAAATTTTCAAAAAATGCTAAAACAGGTATTTCATTATTTTTGGAGTAGAAACTAAATACTAATTTTTACTTCTGTAGCATTAACAGTTTTTGAGTAGCAGCTACTTTAAAAACCAAATAACCCAAAAAATGATAAAACACGTATATCTTTTTTTTTTTGAGTAGATACTAAGTATTAATTTTTACATCTGTGACAATTACAGTTGTTGAGTAGCAGTTACTTTAAAAACCAAATAACCCTATTTTCCACCTCACATTTGAAGTCCTGGAAACCAAATTTTCAAAAAATTGTGAAACCCGTATATCATTATTTTTAGAGTAGAAACTAAATACTAACTTTTACTTTTGTAACATTAACAGTTTTTGAGTAGAAGCTACTTTAAAAACCAAATAAATAACCCAATTTTCCAACCCACATTTGAGGTCCGGGAAACCAAATTTGTAAAAAAATGGTGAAACACGTATATCTTAGTTTTTAGAAAAGAAATTAAATAATACTTTTTACGTCTGTAGTATTTACTGTTTTTGAGTAGCAGTTACTATAAAAGACAATTAACCCTATTTTCCACCCCACATTTGAAGTCCTGGAAACCAAATTTTCAAAAAATGCTAAAACACGTATTTCATTATTTTTGGAGTAGAAACTAAATACTAATTTTTACTCCTGTAGCATTAACAGTTTTTGAGTAGAAGCTACTTTAAAAACCAAATAACCCAATTTTCCAACCCACATTTGAGGTCCGGGAAACCGAATTTTCAAAAAATGGTGAAACACGTATCTTTTTATTTGTCAAAAAGAATCTATATACCAAATTTCAAAATCTCCTCATTTTTGGTTTTCGAGATATACATTGTTTTAGAAAAAAGTTTGTTTTCCAGTTTTTTCCCCTCAGGAGCAAAATTTTCAAAAATCCTTTCTTAGCGGATGTTTACGCTATAAAAGTAATATAAGTTCCAAATTTCACGTTCCTAGGATGAGGCGTTTGAGCTCGGCGTTGATTATCAGTCAGTCATCTGTCAGTCAGTCAGTCAGTCAGGACATGTTCTTATATATATATATATATATATATATATATATATATATATATATATATATATATATATATATATATATATATATATATATATATATATATATATATATATATATATATATATATATATATATATATATATATATATATATATATATATATATATATATATATATATATATATATATATATATATATATATATATATATATATATATATATATATATATATATATATATATATATATATATATATATATATATATATATATATATATATATATATATATATATATATATATATATATATATATATATATATTAGAAATAGCCCATCAAAAATGTCGAATTTTTTTAAATCTCATTATATAATATTTTTCGATTGCAGGGCCACTTCTTTTGATATCTAAAACTGAGAGTGTATATTGAATATAGGTACAATTGCATAATAACTTTTCTTACACCCTGGGCGCACTAATTTTTGTATTATGCATGCTGATAATTTTTATGAAATAGGTTTAAAAAAGCCCGAAGTTTTTGAATATATGCCAATCCCAGCGAGCTGGGCTAAACAGGAAAGCCCATCTTTATCCCAAACGGCTACAGACAAACTTTATGAAAAAATAAGTTGTTCTTGGACGCCCGTAGGGCCCGTTTGTTAAGCCCGTTACAAAATTGGTAACAGCAGAGCTATCCCTGATAACGGTTTCTATTGTAGCAATGCCTCGTTTAATTTTTTTTTTTTAATTTCCTTTCGCCTAAGACGTAACATTAGTCGCTTTCTCGACATTCGTCCCTCTCTTTTCGAGTTTTTAAACAGTAATGGACCACAAAAGTTGTGACGTCACAAAATATACACTTTAGACAAACAAACCTTGTTTACAGTGCCGATACGGCTTTAAATGGCTTTATCTTTTTTATTAAATTTATATTAGGTTAGAGAAAAGTTTTTTTCAAGTTAATATCAACTTAATAAAGTAATGGGAACATTTTAAAAAAAATATTAAAAATTATATTTTATGCTGAATAATTAAAAGATACTATTATAAACAATATTCTTAACAATTTCTAATTATTAAGACGTTTAATTATATGAATAAGACAAACGAGGTGTAGATCTCATTTATTTGTTTGTCTCCAGTCAAGCTGGTGTGACGTCTGACTTTTGTGGTCCATTTTCGGAAGTTTGTTTACTCGTGTCGATCGGTTGCGCGCCGACATATGAATACACTTTTAGTTGATCAAGCCGAACGTAATAGTTTATTATTATTAAAAAGTTTTTTTATTTTTTTTGCCCCTACCAGCTTTACAATTCGTTAATAAAATTTAGTAGCTCTCTTACGTGCACATCGATATCGTCGTTCGGCACATTACCTATGCTAGTTTTAGCCACGCTCGGAATTCCAATACCTAAGTTGTACTAAATGGTTTTTCTTTCTTATTAATTAAATTTCTTCAAATTTGTTTAAAGTTTGACAATGTTTAACGTGGCGTTAATCGTTAGACTTCTAAGCCACGAATCACTTTATCATCCAACTTTATCCAACTCACTTGTGGGCCCATTTAGACATGACAACCAGAGGCAGCCATTTATAGGCGCCTACACACACCCATTGCAGACACTGGTGACGCCGGCGGGATTCGAACCGCCGACTCTCAGGGCCACAGGCGAATGCCTTACCGCTATACCACCAGCGCTCGCAGTCAAAAGTCGCAGTCACTCGTACCTTAACTTTCGTTGTTATTTTAAATTACTTTTTACCGTGCGATTTTGTGTACTGTTTACCTATACGACTAATGACGTAAGCATGACAGAATCAGTGAGTAAGTGACGAAAGCTACTATATATATATATATATATATATATATATATATATATATATATATATATATATATATATATATATATATATATATATATATATATATATATATATATATATATATATATATATATATACCTTAACCCAGCCATCAACAACAAAAAAAGCAGCGTGATCCATTCTCAACAAAAACTTTTGACCATATAAATACTTGTGAAAATACTTAATTGAATCAACAATTGCTAATAACTCACGTCTGGTGACGCAATAATTGCGCTCCGGTTTCGACAAAGTTCTGCTATAATAAGCTATAAGTTCATTGCCGTCAACATATTGACTAAGCACTGCTCCTATTCCTTCATTACTTGCATCTGTGTCTAATACAAAATCTTTTCCAGGGATTGGATACGACAGAACTTGCGTCAAACTCAAAGCTGTTTTTAACTGTTCAAACGCCTGTTGATTTGCCTCTGACCAATTATTCTTTTCTGTAAGCTCATATAATTCCTTTGCAATGCTGGAAAAGTTGGCTACAAATCGGGTCCTACTCCTTCGGCAGAAACTATATGACCAAGATAGTTTTTCTTGCTTTTGAAAAGTGCACACTTTGCCGGATTTAGTTTCATAACAGCATCCCGGTACCTTTGGAAAACTTCTCCAAGATTGTGTAGATCTTCTTCAAACGTCTTTCCAACAACAATAATGTTGTCCAAATAAAACACGTTCTCCAATTTAACCCTTGTAACACATACTCCAAAAGTGGTTCGAAAGTTGCAGGTGTGTTGCACAAGCCAAAATGGCATCACTGTAAACTGCTACAATCATTCACCTATTGAATAGGCAGGTTTCTCGCGATCCTGGGGATGTATTCCCACCTGCCAAGATCCGCTCTTAAGATCTAAAGTAGAAAACATCCGAGATCCCGCAAATGTATCAATGGTGTCATCGATTCTGGGCAGAGGGTAACAATCTTTTTATGTGACCTCGTTTAACATTCTGTAGTCGACACAAAAACGTAACGAGTTAGCTTTCTTTTTACCAAGTACTACAGGTGGACTCCATGGACTATTGTATGGTTCAATAACTCATTGTTTCTTCATCTTTTCTAGCTTCCTCTGGCTTTGCCAGTGGAAGCCTTTGTGGCTGTTGACGAATGGGCTCTGTACTACCAGTTCGAATTCTGTGTTCAACAATCTTTGTTTTCCCATTGTCTTCTTCGTCAATAGCTATTATATTACAATATTTTTTAATCAGCTTTTCCGCTTTGACATAGTCCATCGGTTTTAGACAAGTTTTAGCGGCTTCAAGCAGTGCCTGAATTTGCGAGTATTTCATTCTCTTTTTTATTATTATTTTTACCAACCACTGTGTTACATCCCAATATGTGATCGTCTGGGCTGCATACCGCAATTTCATCACCTTTTGTTGTTCGCTTATCGCATTCTGTCAAATTCATAACTCTGACTGGCACGTAGCTTCCTGACTCCGTTCGCACCAGTGTTTTTCCGATCATTAATCCATGTTTTTCAACTCCGTTTAGGGGCTTGATGAGCCCAACAACTCTTAAGTTTTTTTCATTCTCTATTCTTGCCCAAACCAAAGATTCCGACTGAGCATGTACAATGATGCTATTTGTTACCAATACTCGATTTACCGGATTTGTTTCGCTTTTATAGCAAACAGGTATTTCCATATTTCCCTGTCTAAATGTTACCATTTCTAAATCCACTGCAAAACCCTGAGTTCTCATAAAGTCAAGCCCAAGTTGGCATTCTCCCCCTATATCAGCAACCAGAAACTGATGCTTAAAAGTCTTATTTCCCAGCCTTATTTCAGTTTGAATTTTACGAACTACTGGAACAAGCTCTCCTGTTGCAGTCTTTAAACGGAAGTGCTTTCCACATTGTAAAACCTCTCCTTTCGCCAGACAAGGTTTAATGGTTAAACAAGAAGCTACCGTATCAATAATAATTTTACAGTTTCTCGTTCCTAATATACCTTCCACAAGTAAACTAGTTCCTTTTCCAAGAACGGCAACTGGCACAACTCTGCAAGGCAAATTATCTTTTACCTTCACAGAATCTGATTTTTTCTTGTTGGATTGGGCCTTTATGTGTTTTTCTTGTTTGACATCATTACGCCTATAGTGATCCATTTTCTCCTGTTGCCCGTGTCTAGACATCTGAATTATACAGTCGTTTTGTAGATGTCCCGGTCTTCCACAACTCCAGCAGCGTGGTGAGTTATTCCCTTTCCAGTTAATTTTTCCTTAAGAACTCTCCGGACTCGATCATCCAGTTCATCTTCGTCCTAGCTTCCCAATTTTTTTACGTAACGAGACCTATCAGATGGCTCCACAGAGGCTTCATAATTTATTGCAAGTGCCGAAGCTTCGCTGAGACCAGCACCGCGGGCAACCCTAAGAGCCTTTTGGGTTTCAGAGTTCTTCAAGGCCGCTATGAATCTATCCGTAATAATTTTGTTGAGGACATTTCGAGGGCACAAGAGGTATCCCAGATTAGCAAGCCGTTCTATATCCGCTTCCAGTTGTTGCATGCTTTCTTCGGGTTTCTGGCGTCGACTCTTGAGTTGAGCTCGAAAAATTTCGGGCACGTGTTGATTACCGAATCTGTTCTAGAGAACCTTCACGATCGCATCGTAATCATCTTTATCTACAATAAGCTCGAGAAGCTGTAAAGCTTCGCCCCTTAAAGAAAATACCAGATTTTCCGCCTTCTGCTGGCTGGTTAACCAAGTATTTTTGCTGGCAGCAATTTTAAATTGAGCTTTGTAGACTGACCATGACACAGTGCCATCATAAGCTGGGGTCTTAGCATGCTCAACAGAATGATTTTTTTCTTGGGCTTGGCAACCAGTCTGTCGTAGTTTGACCAGATTAATGTTATCTCCAGGTTGCTCTCGATTCTTTTCTCGATTTCCTTGGTATTCTCTTCTACTAATTTTTCCAGGTTATTAACTTTTTTCTCCACATCTGGTAATCTGAGCTGACCTTCGAGAATTAATTTTTTTATTCCTATAACGGCTTTGGTTTCTTTTTGCGCTGCTCTGTTTTCCTCCTGTGCTGCTCTGTTTTGCTCCTGTGCTGCTCTGTTTTCCTCCTGTGCTGCTCTGTTTTCTTCCGTCGTCTTGTTCAGAAAAATTGTTAATTCCTCATCCTTATCAAATTCGAATTCGTCGGCGTCCAGACCTTGGTTTTCCAATGTCATTTGGAGGCAATCCACGAGTTCAGACTTTTTTCCTTTGTCATTAAGTTCTTGTTTTTTTTAGTTCCTTTAGAGAAATATCTGAACCGCTAGAGCGATCTTGATGAAATTTGGCAAGGAGATAGTTCTCATACAGGGTAAAAAATTAAAAATGTTTGGATACCTTACTCCGTTTCCCGGCTCAGGGGGAAAAAAACACTTTTCAGGCCAAAAGTGCCTATGTGCGACAGTCAAAGGTTATTGCGTAATGAAATTCAAATTTAATTCACGTGACAAAGTTAGAAGACTTCAAAAAACTTTTAACAAATCTATTTTACATTTTATAAACTAAAAAACTATGAAAAAGTGGAAAAGAGAAAATGAGCGCGAGCGGAATTGGAAACGGAGAGCAAGCCGGAACGAGAAAGCGACCGGAATCGGGAAACGACCAGAAGCGGGAGAGTAAGTGGGGAAGGAAACGGGAACAAGAGAGGAAAACGATAAAAAACCTAAAAACTCCGAGCAACGTCAGGCAACCCCGCTAGTATAATTCAAGCACTTTCTCATCAGTCCACTCCATCGTAATTTCTATTATTGAAATAACCATCAGGTATTAATTTGAAATTCTTATGGCCATATATCACTTTACAACCATTGGTCCTAAACACTTTTTACACACTTTGAAATGAAATTAACTTTATGCCCATGAGTGGCCTATTACACAATTTGCCGGTTTTTTTCATTCGGCAACTGAGTTACGTTAACGAAAACTCTAATATAACTTCAAAAGTATTATAATGACAAGCAGCGGCAAGTAGTGTTTAAATTACCATTTATATTTAGCTTAAAGTACTTCGGAGACCACTAACTGTACTTTCGAGGCTTTGTGAAATCCGTTTTTTACCCAATTATGATATAATGAACTTTTTTATTATGTCATAAAGACACGGACTTTCTTTGAAGAGACTGATCAAGAATCAATTGAAGCACTCTTTCAGCAGTCCACTCCATCGTAATTTCTGTTATTCAAATAACCGTAGGCATCAATTTGACATATCACTTTTTAACTATTTTATTAACATTGGGGTCCAAATGGACCCCAGGATTTTCGATGTATAATTAACGAATATATCCATGATGGGTGAAGATAAATTAAAAATTTTTGTAGGATGAATACTTCTTATAGACGTGCATAATGTCATGAAATTTCATGGGTCTATCGTTGCATTTTTATTCTGATTATACGGGTTGAATAGAGCTTTGTGGTCCATATGGACCCCAAGAGCCTCCGAGGGTTAAGATTAGTCCAGCGGGTTGTAAAGGAAAATCTAGCAAAAAAACAGTGTTATATTCATATTGAAAATAATGCAATGGTTTTACATTGGAATAACCATAACCTGAAAAAAAACTAAAATCGTGTTTTCAAGGGTTTTGATTTTATTGCGTCCTCACTTAAAAATAAAATTAAATGATAATATAAAATAAACTGACTAACCCATATGAGTAAACGAGACAAGGTTTACTCAATTTAAAGTTTTTGTGTAGACAGACATTCCAACCACCGTCTCCAATATCGCCCAATCTTTTAGAAAAAGGACAAGAAACTTCGACTGTTTCTATAAATCTGAATAAATACAAATCAATGAGGTTGATGCCTTGAGGTTTTTTGATGGACTTACGCCACCTGTAAACGTTGCCGAATCAGCTCGAAAGCGATTCGTAACGTTGAAGCTTGAAGTTATTTATAGGCCAATATTTCTAGAATTATAATTCCGGTTTAGTACTTCTTTTGCACTGACTTAATCTAACAATACCTCATGTTTTAGAAATCTCTTGATTCTAACAACTTTTTTAATTTTATTTAATAATTACAGAGTCTAATTCTCTAAAACCTGCTCTCTAATCTTTCGCTATCTTTAACTTTTTCTTTTTGTAAAAACTAATTTTTTAATAGTTTATAGATCTTTACACCAGGTGTTTTAACACTTTTAATGGCTGTATGTATGAAGCACTTAAGTACCTCCTGTCGTAGACCAGAACTTGATCTTTTTTACGTTTTCCCTCCTCCTTTCTCCAGGCTTGGGACTGGCTTGCAATTAGCGAGGCGGAGTTAAATAAAAACTAACTATTTCAAGTTCTGAGGTTACAGAATAGGAAAAGGAAAAATATATAAATGCATATATATAAATATTTCAATCAATTTTCCATTCGGACATAAAAAAAGAGGTTCAACATTTGAGTAAATCAACTAAGAGTAAAATAAGTCCAAAGGGAAGAATCCAAAGAAAAAGTTATCCCACTCCAGGATCACCCTAAACATTAAGATAATAACAGTGTTTTGAAAAAAAAACAATCATATAATAAGAAAAAAACACGATGTAAAAAACACAAGGTACAAAAAAACACAGAGAGTAAAAACAGGACAGTCAAACGAAAAAAAAACAGTGTAACAATAATATAAAAAAGTGAATAAAGAGATTGTAGATGCAGATGATCATATGAAAAAAAGAAATCAAAGATAAGTAAGATCATTTAGTGAGAAAGTATAACTTAGTTTCTTGAATGATGCAAAAGAGGATAAAGATGAAATTGACTTAGGAATACCAGACCAGACACGAGGACCAACACATTTGATAGAAAACAGTTTCATATTTGTCCTAGCGAAATTCGAACAATATACACTACTAGAACGTAAGTTGTAATTGTGTAAACTGATGGTTTCAAGAAAGAAATTAGTAAAGGCTGAAGAAAGTAAAGCATTAGAATAATCAAACAAAAATTGACCATTTAAAAACGTCGACGTCACACTCAAGGATGTTGCCAGTGGCAGAAATGGAGAAGATGGAAGTGTTGAAGGCGTACACAGGCGTGTTTATGACATGCTTAACGACATGGCTAGCAGAGAGAACAAAGAGAACAGAAATTTTGAAAATGGTGTGCACGAAAAAGGTTGACGATGAACTGCTTGTTTTGTCTGGCTATAGAACTGAAAAGCCTATAGTTCATCCGTCATCATGTGAATTTCTGCCCGATAACCAGATTTCTGTTAGTGGACTGATCAAACACACGATTGATCATGTATGTGCATGTCAACCCGATCGTCTGTCGTTGGATGCGCAGAGAGAAATACCTGTTGACCATCGGATCTGCCAAACAAGTGATCAAACTCTTGATCAGTGTAATGACCAAACTCTCGATCCACCCAACGTTCTTCCACATGTTCAATGTCTTGAACCTCCTCTTGTTCAACTCAACGATAGTTTTGTTCAAGACACCACTAACCTATCTGTATGCGGGTCTGACTCGGTAGACTAGTATGTTTCAGGCAGCCCTACCGACCATATGCGTGCCGCCGGCTCCTTGGGTACAGGAGTGGATAGCGAAGAATATGGTACGAACGTAAACAATGAAAGTTTGAATGATTGCGATGATGTCCGCGTACCGGTCGATATTATTTCATTTTCTCACCTCGCATTAAATGTTACTGTTAGACGTAGATAACACCACATACTAGCTACAATAACTTTATTTTTATCTTGGAAAATATATCTTACTTTTTAAGTTTCATTAATATAATTATGTTTACATATTTTATACATTATACTTTCTACTTTTTATTTTGAACTTCTAATTTACTTTTTAACTTTTGTGCAACTTTGTCTTTTTATATGTTTATCAAGTTTTATCTCTCTCCTTTACCTTTAAAATAAATTTACCTATTAATTTAATATGTACGTATTTTTATATATTTATTACTTCTCTTTTTCAACCATTTCAATATCCTGTATAAATTGTATCTCATTTTTTAAATTACTCAAATTGAGTCTTTTTGTTTCTACACATCACTTTTCATTTTAGTTTGTTTTTAATCGCCCTGAGGATGACATAATGTCGAAACTGGCCAGTTGGCGATTTAAATAAAAGATGAACATTAATTGTCGTAGTCTTTTTGTAGTTAAAAAACGCAGCCTAGAAGTGTTTTGCAAAACAATCGTCAACCTAAAATGGAGAGTTGTATTTAATAGAGCATGTTTAGAAGAATATATATATATATATATATATATATATATATATATATATATATATATATATATATATATATATATATATATATATATATATATATATATATATATATATATATATATATATATATATATATATATATATATATATATATATATATATATATATATATATATATATATATATATATATATATATATATATATATATATATATATATATATATATATATATATATATATATATATATATATATATATATATATATATATATATATATATATATATATATATATATATATATATATATATATATATATATATATATATATATATATATATATATATTCAGTACCAAAATTTAAAAAAAAGAAAAAATCGATCAGTTGAGAAAGGAATAAGGTGCCAAAAAGGTTTGTCCGAAGGGAATTTCTTGCCGCTTAATGGACAACCTTTACAAAAAGAACCAAAATGAGTGGGTTGAGTTAAGACATTTCAAATAGTAGTTCAATAGACTTTTATCAAGAAAGAGACTGAAATTAGTATGCT
>CAXBUH010000060.1:45000-48671 GCA_963978895.1 Erpobdella octoculata | reverse complement strand
GAGATGGAGCCGGTTGTCTATGCGTGGAGAGGGGAGATGGGTCACACTCCCTCTCAAAATATTTCGTGCTGATTCAATGCGACAAGTGACGATTTTTTCAACCCTGAAGGTATTTTTTTACTGCTTTCAAGTTAGTTTTTAAAAAATGTAATCAGGAACGCCTTGTCCGCCGTTCTGTTATACATTCATCAGTGACAAAAATTATTCGATTAGTAGTAAATAGTTAGCTTAATTGGTTGTCACCAGAGCAAAATCTAGATACCAATGAAAAGACGCATAAAGAAAAACACCACAGTGAAACCAAACAAAGTAGTTTTAAATCAAGTCCGAAATAGCTCTCGTTACGGGTTTCAGGTACATACTTTGGCTTGAGAAACTGGGTCTTCTACGTTTAGTGGAATAAATACACACATGCATACGATACTAACTTTTTTTTACACGGTGGGTAATGGCTTAGAGATATAGTCGGGGCTCGACGTTCGGCATAAATGGATCTGTATTAAAAACTCACTTCATCTTTTATGTTAACGTTGGCCGCACACTGGATGAGGAGTCGGGCAAGGTCGAGGTCGTTCTCGAGGACGCCCTGAAAGATGGCGTGGTGTAGGGCCGTCTTGCCGTCCTGTGGATAAGAAAGAATAAAAAAATAAAAAATAAGAAACTAAAAAATTTCGCGTATTAAAAAAAATGCTTTTAAAGATATTAAAATTGTGTTTTAGAAAAAATACTTCCATCTAATTGAAATTTTATTAAACTCGAGATAACCGACGCATAGCTGACGTTTAAAAAAAACATTAAAATGTAATAAATAAGGCAGCTTTAAATAAAGCTTGAAAAGCACACACGTAACTCGTTGTTAATCAAACTCCATCATAATACCCCATTCTAAACAGACAAAGGTAAGTTACGAAATATCACCCAGCACATCTGCGCTCTACAGAACAGGAGAAAGGCCAGCAGCTATGCCATAGCCAGTGAAATTTATCCAAGGCATAGTTATTACTAGCTGAAATGGAAGTCGATTTTCCGGCCTTGTTCAACCTATTGCACAGTAGTAGTTGGTGGGATAGAATAAATCGAGCCACGTGCCCACAAAAGCCTTTTTGCCACAAACCCAAAAAATAATACAAGGACATTCGTTTTGACCCAGAACATTTTCTAAGACATTAATCAACCAAAAAAAAATTAAATAAAAAAACTACTCTAAAATTTATATATTCTATTAATGAAAACTAAACTTTTCATAGTGTGGTAACGACAGGGTAGGGTAAATAGCTTATGTTTATTAAAAAAAAAATATATTTCAAAATTGTTTCTGCGAGGTCATGGTGTCAGAATTTGAGCGAGACCAATGCGGTTGTTGTTTATGATAAAGCATTTAAAATCTACAGAAAAATTTATAGATGTTCGCCAGGTGATCAAGTTTTAAACTAAACACCACAGAGAAGCAAACAGCGCACTGTTAAAGCTTGAGCGGCTCAATATGGCGTCGCTTGCGATCAGCAGCTAGGAGTAAATCGTGGGGTGAGGTAAGCTGTATATAGCGACCGGTAAAGTCGGCAGAAGACTTAGTAATGCCAGTAGCATCACTTATACCTTTAATTCTAATATCCCCTCAACATTTCTTGAGCAGGACATGGGGGTTAAATACAGGAGTTTTGTCCTTGTTTCATTTTTTGTTTTTTTGTGAAAGCAAAAAAAGAAAGAGAGAGAGAGAAGTCCCAGAAAAAGAAAGAGAGAGTATATAAATTTCTGCATCGCAAGAAGGAGAAATAATGAGGGACAGTGGGAGGTATGTCATTTTTCCAGTCAGTTCCAGGTTCATAGGTTAAGTAAGATAAATCCCCGTACGATGGATGCTCGTGGGCAGCTTTATATTTCATCGTGACGCGTCTTCAAACCAGTTTTTTTTTGTTTAAACCAACGTTCCAGTATTTATTTATTTATTTTTATTTTTTGCTTAGAGGTTAAGAAAAGTACTTCGTCGTCATCGTTATCAGTGCCAGTGGTATGGTGTCTGTTGTCGCTACGATGATCCTCATCGTCGTCGTCATCGTCGTCGTCGTCGTCATTGTCATCATCATCATAATCATTATCATCATCATCATCACCATCACCATCACCATTACCACGACCACCTAGTGCAGCGCACCTGATATCTCGAATCCTGATATCTCGAATCATTAAGAACAAACCACCTGATATCCTTAGCGAGTATGCTCGATCCTTTTAATTTGCAGACACTCGAGACATCCTATTTTTCCACTCTCCGTCTTCTCCATTGCTTAACAGGCTCTCTTGTTTTTCATTCTTTTTCTGCTACTTAATTTTTGTCTACTATCCCTTTCGTATCTCTCTTTCCCTTTTTTTCCCTTTTGCTCCCTCTCTCCCTCTCCCTCTCTTCATCCTTTCCTTTTCACTCCCTTTTCCATTCATTCTCTTCTTCCATTCAATGATTTTATCACCCATTATTTATTACCATCGTTAAAGGACAACAGCGAAACAGCAACTGCCTCAAACAACAAAAGAAAAAGAAGAAAAACGCATTGTTATTATTGATATTAATATATTAAAATAATTATGATACAAATATAATAAATTTTTATGATACAAATATAATAAATTTTTATGATACAAATATAATAATAATAATAATAATAATAATAATAATAATAATAATAATAATAATAATAATTATAATAATAATTATAATAATAATTATTATTATTATTATTATTATTATTATTATTATTATTATTATTATTATTATTATTATTATTATTATTATTATTATTATTATTATTATTATTATTATTATTATTATTATTATTATTATTATTATTATTATTATTATTATTATTATTATTATTATTATTATTATTATTATTATTATTATTATTATTATTATTATTATTATTATTATTATTATTATTATTATTATTATTATTATTATTATTATTATTATTATTATTATTATTATTATTATTATTATTATTATTATTATTATTATTATTATTATTATTATTATTATTATTATTATTATTATTATTATTATTATTATTATTATTATTATTATTATTATTATTATTATTATTATTATTATTATTGCTTGTTAATCTAAATGATGGTGACGAAAAAGAAGAAAGTGATTATAGATTACAGCAATCAATAACTAATTTATTAGAAAAAGAAAATTGATAGCTATATGGAAGCATATTTTGCTCTCCTTTGTTGGGTTCCCGTGAAAAACCCCTTTCCTAACGAGAACCCCAGCGAGGGTTTTCGTGCTAGAAAACCCCCAGTCTCAAGATGACCAAACACGTGTGTGTACATTACTGTACGTATTTATTTTTGGCTCGTTGCGGAGTGGTGTACGCCGTAAGCCATAAACAAGATGGCGGTCTATACCGGATGCTTTCAAATGCTGCGGCAATGCAAAAAAGGGACAGAAATGATATTTATGGTCCTGTGATGATGTTCTTGTTATTCTTATTATTGTTTTTGGTTTACGATCGTACAATCAGATGCTAACCAATAAATCACCAGCTTGGGACGTGGACCAATCAAGTAACCCGATGGATTTATCAATTGATTGAATAAATCAGTTTCTTAATCAAGCAGCCAATCCAATTGTTTAGGAAACAAAACCAATCCATCAATTGATTATTAAT
>CAXBUH010000060.1:30000-35000 GCA_963978895.1 Erpobdella octoculata | reverse complement strand
ATTTGGTTTCCAAGACTTCAATGTGGGGTGGAAAACAGGGTTATTTGGTTTTTAAAGTAACTGCTACTCAACAACTGTAATTGCTACAGATGTAAAAATTAATACTTAGAATATACTCAAAAAAAAAGATATACGTGTTTCGCCATTTTTTAAAACTTTGGTTTCCATGACTTCAAATGTGGGGTCAAAATAAGGGTTGTTTGATTTTAAAATAACTGCTACTCAACAACTGCAAGCATTACAGATGTAAAACTTAGTATTTTGAGGTTTTGTGCCGGTTAAAAGTAGCTGAGTCCAGTTTATCACCGGTCGGGCCAAGCCGTTATTTTAGGGTCTTTTACGGGCCAGGCTAAACCTTAAATCAAGGTGGTACGGGCCGAGGTTTTTTACTAAGCATATAGACATTTTAGGGATTTCAGGGTCTTCAGACGGGCCAGGCCAAACCTGAAGTCAAGGTGGGACGGGCCGAAGTTTTTCATCAAGTATATAGAATTTCTAGGCCTGTAAAAACGGGCCGGGCCCAAATTAGACGGGCCGTGCCGGGCCAGGAATTTTGGTTTTGAAACGGACTGGGCCAAGTTGTCGACGGACCGAGCCGACACCTATGGATGCACGGTTCAAATTCTCTAATTTCATGCGAGCGAAGCCGCTACGGGCACTGCTAGTTTATTATAATTCTCAATCAAACATCCGTTTGGCATTCATCAAAACATCTGGAGTTTCCATCAAATCGGAGCAAGCACATCATTAGGCCTGTGGATTGGTGATTCTAGGCATCAACAGTGTACATGTTGAATGATAATGAATCCGAGCATTCTATAAACCATTATTGAAGTTTTCCGGTCCACAGGAATACCAGTATAACTATGTCTATAGACCGAATCACCTGGAGCAACTCACAAAAGCAGTCAGCACTTTATACTTGTCGGAGGTTTTAAGCAGGAGGTGTTCCATGGGCAAACTGTGTGACGCAATGTTATGAAAATCTAACTTTTATGGTTCAAGTTCAGCTCTGACCAGCTGTTACAAAAATATTAAAAATAAATCCTAGAATAATTTATTTATCTATATATTTAATATTTGTTTTTTCGTTGAAATTTATTGACAGTCGTGGCCAGAAAAGAGATTTTGCCACCACCACCACAATCATTATCATCATAAAATAAATTATCACAAGAAATAAATTTTCATCATCACCATTACCACCACCATCACTATCACCAATACAATCACCATCACCATCATCATCGGGAACGGGAACGGGAAAGCAAGCGGGAAAGGGAGAGGAAGCGGGAGAGCGAAAAGGAGCAGGAGAGCTAGCGGAAGCGGGAAAGCGAACGGGGAAGGAAACGGGAGCGAGAGAAAAAAAACTATAGAAAACCCTCTAAAAACAACCGGGCAACGCCGGGTAACCCCGTTAGTAATATCTATAAAACCGCAATAAAATCTTTACTTAGAGCTTAACACTGAATTGAATCACTTCATTTCTACTTCTGAAAACGTGTCAGAAAACGAATTGTTGTGGCGCTGATTGTTAATCAATAAAAGCGCTATTTATTAACGATGCAATGATTTTTGATAACTATTTATTACTGTTATTATTGCTTAATGCTCTTCTTATTGTGTGTGTGTGGGTGTGGGTGTGGGTGGGTCAGTGGCGTAGCGAGGTAGGGCGAGAGAGGCAGCCGATTCGGGCAGCTGTGGCTGGGGGTCGCCAAAGGTGGGGGGGACGCAATATCAGTGGGGGCGAAAGTGTATAACGATTCGAGACAATTATCTCCCGGTCATCAGTTATTATTGAAGGAAAAGTTTACAGATGAGATTTTCAAAGGAGGCATTATGCAGACTTTACCCCAGGCGCCAAAAACCCTAGCCACACCACTGGTATGTGTGTGTGGGAGAGATGGGGAGAGAGAGAAAAAGAGAAAGAGAGAGAAAAAGAAGTAGAGAGAGAGAGATAGATAGATTATAGAGAGTTAGAGATAGAGAGAGAAAGAAAGAAAGAGAAAGAAAGACGTGACAGAGGTAGAGAAAGAAAGTCTGATTGGATTTAATTATTTTCTGCACACGCTGCTAATTTCCTATGCGTAATCGTATTTTTTTAATGAGAAAGAGATTGTGAGATAGACAGACCGACTGAGAAGAAGAATAAGAAGGAGGAGGAGGAGGAGGAGGAGGAGGAGGAGGAGGAGGAGGAGGAGGAGGAGGAGGAGGAGAAGAAGAAGAAGAAGAAGAAGAAGAAGAAGAAGAAGAAGAAGAAGAAGAAGAAGAAGAAGAAGAAGAAGAAGAAGAAGAAGAAGAGCGCGAAAAAGATAGAAAGCAAGAAAAAGAGAGAGAGAGAGAGAGAGAGAGAGAGAGAGAGAGAGAGAGAGAACGAACGAAAAAGAGACAAAACAAGAGAGAGAGAGGGGTGGAAGAGGGAGAGAGTGGGAGGGAAAAAGAGAAAGCATAAAAAAGAAAGAAAATGAAAAACACATAACAATCAATCAATCAGTGTTGCAGACGATGGGAAGGAAGAAATGAAGGAAGGCGCATTGATTTTCATCTTGAGTGAGTGTCACAGCAGCCGCAACATGATGATGATGATGATGATGATGATGATGATGATGATGATGATGATGATGATGATGATGATGATGATTATGATGATTATGATGACGATGACGATGACGATGACGATGACGACGACGATTATGACGACGACGATGAATAATAATACGAATAACTAGATGAACAATAATAATTTCTTTTTGTTTTCTTTTTCTAATTATTATTACCAATACGTCATCACACACACGACACTACCTGCGCACACACAACACACACACACACACACAGACGCACTCGCACATGAACAAAATCATCGCCTGCAATTTCTTCTTCGAACGTCTCTACTTAACCAAACGGACGATAAATATTATGACGACAGTTGAAAAAAAATTGAAAAATGTCTCAAGTCTATGCGTCAACAAATGAAAGAAAATGACGAGGATGGAGATCGTTTTGTTTACTTAACCATTTCGCCATCTTCCCTTTTTTTCAAATTCAAAAAGCAAATAAAACTGTTTTCTGAGGTATTTATTATTATTTGCCATCGCCATGGTGACGACATTAATGTTAAACGCTTGCGAATATTTACGATCTTTGGTCGACTCGAGACGACGTCACAGAAGGCTTGTACCACGTGACGAATAACCGCGTAGTTTTGTTTACTTATATGACGTTTATCCGTCTAAGACGATTTAGACAACGTTGTTAACGTATGTGACACACACGGTTGTGTGGTGTATGTGTGCACGTGCCTTTTCAGGAGCGTGAGGGCGTGTAAAGATTTGCTTGCGTGCGTGAGAGCGTGTAGTGGTTTGTTTGTTTGTTTGTTTGTTTGTTTGTTTGTGTGTGTGGTATTCTCCGTTTAACACCAGTGCTTCTAATACGCTACAGTAAATGCGTTTCTCGAACACAAGACGCACGAGCCTGTCGCATCGTAACAAACACCTCCGACTGGAGACAACCAGCAAGTATGTAAGTTCGACGCTTGATCTCCCGCAAGCGAATGCGGTAAATGGTTGTGATGTCCAATTATTGTCGCTCATTACTTTGGAAAACGTTAGACCATATCCGAAAACTCTGCAAAAAATAAAATTATTGACGGGGCCCTCCCTCTATATGTTACCCCCCCCCTATATCTTCTCGCAGCATCTCCTCAATACTTGTTTATTTTCAGTACCTTTTTAGTCCAGTTTGTTGACTAAAGGTATCGAGTAGAAACGTTTCCGAAGTGGAGTGGTTTGTTTGTTCGTTTGTTCGTTTGTTCGTTTGTACGTTTGTACGTTTGTTCGTTTGTTTGTTTGTTTGTTTGTTTGTTTGTTTGTTTGTTTGTTCGTTTGTTTGTTTGTTCGTTTGTTCGTTTGTTCGTTCGTTTGTTTGTTTGTTTGTTTGTTTGTTCGTTTGTTTGTTTGTTTGTTTGTTCGTTTGTTTGTTTGTTCGTTTGTTCGTTTGCTTGTTCGTTTGTTTGTTTGTTTGTTTGTTTGTTCGTTTGTTTGTTTGTTTGTTTGTTCGTTTGTTTGTTTGTTCGTTTGTTCGTTTGTTTGTTTGTTCGTTTGTTCGTTTGTACGTTTGTTCGTTTGTTCGTTTGTACGTTTGTACGTTTGTTCGTTTGTTCGTTTGTTCGTTTGTTTGTTTGTTCGTTTGTTCGTTTGTTCGTTCGTTTGTTTGTTTGTTTGTTTGTTTGTTCGTTTGTTTGTTTGTTTGTTTGTTCGTTTGTTTGTTTGTTTGTTTGTTTGTTCGTTTGTTTGTTTGTTTGTTCGTTTGTTCGTTTGTTTGTTCGTTTGTTTGTTTGTTTGTTTGTTTGTTCGTTTGTTTGTTTGTTTGTTTGTTTGTTCGTTTGTTTGTTTGTTTGTTCGTTTGTTCGTTTGTTTGTTTGTTCGTTTGTTCGTTTGTACGTTTGTTCGTTTGTTCGTTTGTACGTTTGTACGTTTGTTCGTTTGTTCGTTTGTTCGTTTGTTCGTTTGTTCGTTTGTTTGTTTGTTCGTTTGTTCGTTTGTTCGTTTGTTCGTTTGTTCGTTTGTTCGTTTGTTTGTTTGTTCGTTTGTTCGTTTGTTCGTTTGTTCGTTTGTTCGTTTGTTCGTTTGTTCGTTTGTTCGTTTGTTTGTTTGTTCGTTTGTTCGTTTGTTCGTTTGTTCGTTTGTTCGTTTGTTCGTTTGTTCGTTTGTTCGTTTGTTCGTTTGTTCGTTTGTTTGTTTGTTCGTTTGTTCGTTTGTTCGTTTGTACGTTTGTTCGTTTGTTCGTTTGTTCGTTTGTACGTTTGTACGTTTGTTCGTTTGTTCGTTTGTTTGTTTGCTAGTTTGTTTTTTGTTTTTTTTTTTCTTTTGTTTGTTTGTTTACAAATAAAAAACAACACTTTGGAAAAGCAGAAAAGAAAAAACATAACCAAAAAAAAACACTTTTAAAAACATTTTCTTTTCGAAATGCTCGTATAATATGGGTTTATTTTGCTATCC
>CAXBUH010000060.1:20000-25000 GCA_963978895.1 Erpobdella octoculata | reverse complement strand
GAAGAAATGAATAAGAGTGTGCATGCAACATTAACAGCCCCTCCCCAATTTTCGCCCAGCAGCAACTTTTTATTCTATGGTGCGCGGGTTTTCTTCTTCTTCTTCTTCTTTCACATTCCATGCTTCCGTTTTCTTTCTTGTTCTTTGGTTCTTTTTTTTCTTTCTCTAATTGTGTTCATCGCTTGCTGTTCTAGACTGTATGTTCTGTTCTGTTCTTTTCATTATGTGCTGTAATTTCTGTTCTATGCTGTAATTTTCATTATATACTGTAATTTCTATTCTATTCTGTAATTTTCATTCTATGCTGTAATTTTCATTATATGCTGTAATTTCTATTCTATGCTGTAATTTCTATTCTATTCTGTAATTTTCATTACACGCTGTAATTTCCATTTAATTCTATAATTCTCATCACACGCAATAAAATTTATTCTACGCTCTATTTATCTGTTCTATTATAATTTACATTATACTATGTAACATCTCTATTCTATCTCTTTGTTCTAAATGCTCTACGCACGTACAACGTTCTATTCTAAGGTGCGTGCAAGCAGGGGCGGCGCCAGGAATTTTGTTCTGGGGGGGTCCAAAATGTCCAAAGATAATATATATATATATATATATATATATATATATATATATATATATATATATATATATATATATATATATATATATATATATATATATATATATATGTGTGTGTGTGTATATATATAGTTTATAGTCCTTTGCTCATTTTTTTTAAAACTGCAATAGAACTATGTAAGAAATAAATACTGAAGTATTTACACTAGCAGATCACAATTTAGTCCTGTTTTTCTCTAGTTTATCTAGGTTTGTTATGGCAAAGCAAAGTTCAAATAAAAATGTAAAAATATTTGTTGTTATTACTAGTTTTTTCAAAAATTAAAATGTATTCAACTAACACGAAGTAAGAGTTCAGAAAACGAACGAAGCTAATAAAATTATTATTCAATATTATCATAAAGTACTTAACTGTAAAAAAAACAGTGAACTATCACCAAAAAACATTGAATCATCATCAAACTATATAGAATGTTTAAGAATAACCACTATAATATAGTTTAAACTCCATGCAGCAAAAAGATAGTTTGAAAAAGGAAGAAAGAAAAAAGATAGCACGCCGCAGGCGAAAATTTTTTTGGACTATTTTTAGTCTGCATTTTTTTTTTTTTTGGTATCTTTAATAATTTAGTAATGAAAGAAAAGAAAGACTGCAAACTGAAGATAGTCAAACTCAGTCTCAAACCAGTTAAAAATACAGTGATTAACTCAATGAGATTCAAGTACCCCCCCCCCCCCCCAGTAAAAAAAGTCTTCGGATTTGCAAAAATCCCACGGGTGACACCTGTCGGAGCTGGGGGGGTCCGGACCCCTGGACCCCCCCGCCCAGCGCCGCGCCTGCGTGCAAGGAACGGATCATCGTCTTGACGAGACGGGAGAAAAATTATTCCATACTCGTAATGAAGGTATATTAACTTATAATTATAAAACTTTTTCAAGTCATTTAAAAAAAGGGAGGAAAAAACAGAAGTTCTGTGTGTGTGTGGCATCGCAGGTGTCGCACCGAAAGGAAATCAACGAGCTGGGAATTTACTGATATTGAATTAATATTAAATATAAATACTTAGTAAATAATAAATATTTAGTATAAATTAATTTAAATATGAGTTCATTAAGATGTCTTTACCAATATCTAGTTATATATGTCCCAGAGGTGTACATGGGTCCATCTTTTGCAACCCAACCCATCATTTACTCAACCCACCTGAAAAGTTGAATTTCTAACCAACTCACTAAATATCTAATAAAAAAAGTTCAAATTTTAATTCAACCCAACCACGCTTATTTAAAAACAAATTGGACCCAACCAAACCAAACCCAATCTGACCCAACCCAACCCAACCCAACCCAACCCAACCCATTTGTAATCGCAATTGTAATTGTGCATTCTTTACAGCAAAAGCTGTCACGGAAAACAATCCCATGTCCATCCCTGATATGCCCCAGTTTAAAAAGTTATAAACTATGCTTTTAAGGCTTAAAAATTATACCTTAAGCTAACTGAAAATATTTTTTATATAATAGATATATAATATATATGACATGTGTATTAACTAGTTTAACATCTGAATAACTGACTTATACGAAAAGTCCACACATTACAGAAAAGTCCAGGTTTGATGGTGCAACAACATGGATGTCCAACAACATGGATGTCCAACAACATGGATGTCCAACAACAAGGATGTCCAACAACATGGATGTTCAACAACATGGATGTCCAACAACAAGGATGTCCAACAACATGGATGTTCAACAACATGGATGTTCAACAACATAGATGTTTAACAACATGGATGTCCAACAACAATGAATGTCCAACAACATGGATGTCCAACAACATGGATGTTCAACAACATGGATGTCCAACAACATGGATGTCCAACAACATGGATGTCCAACAACATGGATGTCCAACAACATGGATGTCCAACAATATGGATGTCCAACAACATGGATGTCCAACAACATGAATGACCACCAAGCCTAATGCGAATTTTCCCACAAAAAAAAATAAAAGGCATGTTTAGGTCCAAAAAAAGAAAGAAAACCCTTCAAAGTAAACAGAAAAGTAAAATCGAAGAAAGGTTTACAACAAAGACGTGCAAGACATTTACACTTTGAAATTCCCAGTTTCTTTTTAACTCCTGTCGCCCTGAATTACTCGGGAATTACATGTCCTGTAATTGCAACAGCGCCTGTAATATTGCTGTACGTTCGTGTTACGTAGTCAATGTAAATATTCCATGCAATTCTTATAACAATGTAATATATTGATTTTTGTAAGTTGTTAAATAATGTTTTTATATACGCGTAGTTTCCATACTATTGTTTCATTCTTTCTAATTATTTTTATTTGTCTTTTTCTCTCTCTTTTTCTCTTATTTTCTGTTTTTCTGTTTTTATTTATTTTTCTATATTTTCTAATTTAGCTCTTGTTTTTTATTTAAGTTTGTTTTTTATCATTTTTTTCTATTTTTTAACCCTGCTCCCATCAATACCATCCTTTTTTTACATCCCCTCACCACACCCATCCTTTTCTCCTACATCCCCTCACCATACCCATTCTCTCCTCCTACATGCCCTCACCACACCCATTCTCTCCTCCTACATCCCCTCACCACACCCATCCTCTTTTCCTACATCCCCTCACCACACCCATTCTCTCCTCCTCAATCTTAGCAAGAAACGCATCAAGTCAGCATCTCAATGCAGATATGCCCACTGGAGCTTGCAAATCCAATAAAGAAAAAAAGAAAGAAAAAGAAAAAAATAATCATAAAAAAGAAGAAAAAATCATAAAAATGAAAATAATAATAATAAAAAAACGGTGCTATTTGATTTTTTTATTGGTTTGTTTATTATTGATGTTGTTGATGATGATCTTGTTTTTTAGTTATTACCGGTGTTGAAAACAGCAATTGCCGAACACATTTTAGTCAACTTATTCCTTCATCCCAACTAGGGTCAGAAAAATGACCAGGACCACTCTCCCACAGGCCGGATTAAGGGTCGTTACTAGAGTACTGCATTGGCCGAGCCGTGATTTTAGGATCCTCAGACGGGCCAGGCCAGGTCGGACCTGAAGTCAAGCCTGGGCCGAGATTTTCTGCCAAGTACATAGGGATGTTAGGCCTGTAAAAACGAGGCGGGCTGGGCTGGGCCCAAATTAGACGGGCCTGGACGTAAAAAATCGGCCCGTACTGAAAACAAAAAATAAAAATAAAGAACAAACAACACAGAAATAAGGCAATGAAATATACTTGAAAACACACTGACAATCAGGTAGACTGTCGAAAAAACAAAACGACATATGCAAACATTAAAAACACATATAAGCAATAAGAATGACACACACAGGCAGACAGACAGACAGAAAAACAGACAAAGAGACCGGCCTACAAAGTAACAGACAAAAAGACAAAACAAAACAGAGACACATATAGAAGAACACACAGCTAAACAGACAAGCAGACCGACAGACAGACAGACAGACAGATAGATAGATAGACAGACAGACAGACAGACAGACAGACAGACAGACAGACAGACAGACAGACAGACAGACAGACAGACAGACAGACAGACAGACAGACAGACAGACAGACAGACATACAGACAGGCAGACCGACAGACATACAGGCAGGCAGACAGACAGACAGAAAGGCAAACAGAAGCAGACAGAGAATCTAGTATACAATAATAATAATACGATAGAAGACTTCTTCCCCCGTGCGTTTTCTTGTTTTGTGCGATGGCCGATCAATAAACGGAGGCCCAGATGCAGGACAATTTGTGCGCTCTTATGATTGCTTTATGCCGTCGCCATCACTATCAAGATCGACCGTCCGTCGTCGTCATCGTCATCGTCATCATCATCATCATCACCATCATCATCATCATCATCATCATCATCATCATCATCATCATCATCATCATCGTCATCGTCATCGTCATCATCATCTTCTTCTTCACCACCATGGGCATCCTCATCTCGTCTCTCTTCGCGACAGTAATCTTCATCTCCATTAAAATAATCAACATGGTATTTATAATTTCTCCTTCCCATATTTATAGTTCCTTTCTAACATTTTTTTAATTTGCATTATTTTTATTTTTATTTCTCTTTCTCTCTCTCTCTCTACCACCATCATAACTATCATAATCACCATTCTCATCATCATCATCATCATCATCATCATCTTCATCATCATCATCTTCATCATCATCATCATCATCATCATCATCATCATCATCATCATCATCATCATCATCATCATCATCATCGCCATCATCTTCCTGTCTGAATTTACATCGGAGCCAACATTTTTTTACATAACGATCGGCCGGAAGTGGTATGTTAATTAATGACGTAGCGCTCCTTCATCACATTACAGTCACGTGATTCGTCA
>CAXBUH010000060.1:12500-15000 GCA_963978895.1 Erpobdella octoculata | reverse complement strand
GATGATGATGATGCTGGTTGTGATAATGATAGAGATGATGATGATGACGCTGATGATAATGATGATGATGATGACGATGATGATGGTGATGCTGGGTGTGATAATGATAGAGATGATGATAATGAGAAGGAGTTGGAGGACGAATGGAAAAAGGTTGGTTATGATGATGACGATGACGATGACGATGACAATGAGGATGATGAGGATGGTGGTGATGGTGGTGGTGGTGGTAATGGTGATGATGATAATATTAGCAGCAGTCTTACTCGTTTGGCCTGCTATGCTACTGCGTTCTCTTATTTCATGAATATTCAAATGAGCAGATCTGACCGTAATAGATCAGGAAACGTCTTTTTCCAATCCTGCTTTTCCGGAAAACAAAAAATATTTCGTAACCAACCACAAAAAATAAAAAAAAATATTTTTTCTTCTTCAATTAATCCTAATCAACTTCCGATTAATTAAAAGAAAACTTCTTTATTTAATTAATTAATTACTTATTTATTTATCTGCTTATTCTTTCAAATATTAACAAAGTTTTTATCCTCGAAAAAAGCAAACAAAATGAGACGCGTGAACGCTTGTGCGGATAACTAAAAAATGCTTTCGAATGCGGATGCGCGATTGGAAAACGCTGAGACAGGAGAGAGAGTGTGAAAAATAGAGAGGGGAGAAGAGATAGAGGAAGGTAGAGAGAAGGAGAGCGAGAGAGGGAGAAAAGAAAGTGGGAGGGAGGGAGAGAGAGAGGAGGAGGAGGATGGAAAGAAAGAGAGAGAGAGCGGGATAGCGGACTGGCAGAGCGGGTGGAGAGCTACCAGAAGTTGACGACGGCGATACACGGACCACACGGACTGCAACTCAAATAGCAGTAGCAACAGTTCAAATCTTCGTCATTTCTTTAAAACCACAAACAAATTGGCCACGCAATCGAGCAAGATTCCAACACGAAACGCAGTTCTGTATATTATCTTCTTATCGCACGCGCTCAGAGGGGCTCCTACCTACCTACCCCCCCCCCCCCCCCCGGGATGACTTATTCGATACGGTCCACAATGCGACCACCAACCCCCACCCCCAGTGTATGTATGAAATTAATTTTTCGCTAAAACTTTTGTACTTTACGCTAATGGTTTGAACGAAATGGAACATAACTTGAGTCTTTTTTTTATTACGTTTTGAATGCGATTACCTTGAACTTGTGAAATCTGCTGTGAAAAAGTGTGCATGGCTTACAAAACCCCAATCAAGTATTACAAATAAACTTAAGTGGATCAAAAATAATACAAGATTTTTTGCAGCCATAGGCATCTCTTAAAAACAAACTCAAACTCAATTTACTTTGCAATCAAAAATATTTTATAATGGGAAACTTTCAGGAAATTTTACATCACTAGGTGTAACATAATTATCTAAATTTGAGTAAAACTGTTTGTAATTAACCTCACTGTTCAAAATAGTTTACGAGTATTAATGTTTGTCGTATTTTGTGTTCAGCTATTATACTAAAGTTTGATTAAATATTAACGCTATACATTCTGCACTCTGAAGAAAAATGTGAAATAAAACCTCAATTATATAGGAGAGCAGCTTATTTGTAGACTACACGTTAGATTAAATACTTTAAAAAAAAGAAAAGAAATGGTGGTCCCTAGTTTGGGTTTCTTCGGAGCATGTATGGTCGGAGTTGTAGGGGTAGGGGATGTGAGCCCTGCTGCCTGGGGGATAGAAGCCCCTGCACGGGCTTGCTGTCCTTCTCTCTCTCTCTTTCTCTTTCTCTATGTCTCCCTTTCTTTCTCTTCCTATCTTTTTTCTCCCTTTTACTTCCTTCCTACCTTCGCTTCTCCATCGCATTCTCTCACATTTTCTTTTCGACTTGAAAGTCTTCCGCTCGCTCTGGCGACAATGGCTCGAATCGAAACTTCAATATCTCCATAGAGATAGGTCATTCAAAGTTCACCGGACTCGTGACCTCGTGACTTGACCCCTAAAATGGCGACGTCACGTAGGGGTCAAGAGGTCACGGCTGGAAGCCCTGATTAGCGTAATGCTTTCGATTGGAAAATTTTAATATTAGATTTATAACAATGTTATCATTACGTCAATTAATGTTTGATATATATATATTTAAAATAATTTATTTATAACTTTTGTTGTATTTATATTTATTTGTTGCATACATTAATTTATATATTATTTAATATTTTATGAACAATAATGTTATAATAAGTTTGAATATCATTTAATAAATCATTTAAATTTAATTTAATAGATCACAATATGACAAATGATATGTATTTATAATTCTAAACCAGTTAAAAAATAATCAATTTTTGTAATCCAGTCTCGTTACAGGTAATTTTTATTATTTAGTTCCGTACAGAATTATTTTTTAGGCTTTGGCTATATTTTTGAAGGGTTTAGGTAATGTAGACAATTTTCTGGAATCTGGCTACCAGCAATGAATCAGTCATATTTCTATTACTGTTTATTTAAAACTTCA
>CAXBUH010000060.1:5000-7500 GCA_963978895.1 Erpobdella octoculata | reverse complement strand
GTTTCTCCTCCTCCTCTCCCCCCCCCCCAGGGTGGTACAAGTCTTCGTAGGGGACCGTACAATCAGGCTCATGTAAACAAACAAATTTATGCATAATTAAGTTATAATACTATATTCATAACAAAATAAAAACTTATACATGATAAGTTATAAAAATATATCCATAATAAACAATAACATTTATACATAATTGAGTTATAATAATATATTCATAATAACAGTGATGCGTAGTAATGATTCTAATATAAGCAACAACGTCCATGGCCGACCGAGCTATAATTAGTGTGGCTGTGAGTTTATTTCGTGGGGGGTATCAAAGGTCGTGACACGGGTGGATATTTCGGAGGAATCGGGTGAATTGTTGCGTGCGTGGCCGGATGAACAGGGGGGTGTGTGCTTAGGGTGAGTGGGGAACTTGTGTGGGGTGGGGGTGAGTGATTTTGTGAGTGGGTGCGTAAAATCATTGGCGAGTGAATGTGCACAATGACGGCGTAATGAGGATGATGACGATGACAGGTGTGTTATCATACTGATGTTAATGGAAACTTAATTATTGAGTTATAGTTAAAGAAAAAAAAATTGCAGGATTAAAGAGAGGGTTGAGAAGGGAGTGGGAGAAACAGTGGCGTAGCGGGCATTTCAGCCACCCGTGGCCGAACCCTCTAAACAAATTCGATGACCCGGGGGCTGCGGTAAAATTGTGTTAAGAACTAGATTTTTTCTCGAAATTTCCTTCCCCCGATTACTTTTTTGCTACCCTCTCAAAAAGTACCGCCCCCCCTCCCCTACACCACGCCGCTGTTAAAAAAGAAGGTTGAGAAGACGGGGTGGGGTGTGAGAAGGGGTTGTGAGTGAGTAGAAGGATGCAGGAGATGGATGGCCGGAGAAGAAGGAGAAAATCAATGAACGTGCTTTATTCGTTAAAAGAGCGAACGAGTGGGTGGATGAGTCACCAGTGAGTGAATGAATGTCTGCGTGGGTGGAAGAGTAAATGATGTCATCGTCATCATCATCATCATCATCATCATCATCATCACCATCACCATCACCATCATCATCATGACTACCATCATCATCATCATCATCATCATCATCATCATCATCATCATCATCATCATCATCATCATCATCATCATCATCATTATCATCATCATCATCATACTACCATCCTCATTATCATCATCACTATTATCACTATCGTCTTCATCATACCTCATACTGCAGCCATATAGCCATAAATTGGTCCACTTACTGAGTTTTGTTTTCATTTTTCTAAGGCCACGCTACTTGGAACCAGATATTTTCACGCGTCGAGTCGGGATGGGTCTCCGGTGTTTTGAACTCATTCGAGTTGTACAATGCGTTCAAATGCTGTAAATATGAAAGACAAGAGAACAAAAAGAGAAAAAAAGAGAGAGCAAATTTAAAAAAAATAGAGGAAATGAGAAAGAAAGAGAGAAAGAGATAAAATTAAAAAAAAATAGAGGGAATGAGAAAGAGAGAGAAAGAGAAAGAGAAAGAGAGAAAGAGAAAGAAAAAGGAAGTGAAAAAAGGAAGAAAGAGAGACCGGAGAGGGAAAAGAAAAGAAAGAAGACGAAAGACAAAAGAGTGAGAGAGAGAGGGGGAAAGGAAACGAAAGTGAAACACTTCTAAAAACGTCGAGTAACAAACAAAAACTAAAATGATACAAAGGTTACTTTGAAAAAAATTAAAAAACTATTTTTATTATAAAATATACAATCGATGAATATAAATATAAATATAAATATAACAAGAGTGCCTAACCACGACGCTGACAATATGCGACAATTGCGTGAACGGAACACAACAACATCAAAAATAATAATACTTTTAAAAAAAACTTTTTAAAAATCACATTTATATCTATAAATGGAATATGTAATACTGACCCGGAAAAGCAGACAAAGAAGCAAGCAAGCAAGCAAACATACAAACAGACAAAAAAGCAAGGAATGAACGTCCAATCACGTTAATGCGTCAAGGAGGTCGGCGCAAACTGATTCAAAACTCGTCTTGTTCTAAATCGCTGTCCGATCATTTATTAAAAAGCAAAACAAAACACGTGGTAGAACAAACACACGCACACACGCACACAATCCTCGTACACGCTCATAAAAATAATACAAGAACGTCTTCGATGGATGTACAATTGTACAATGTACGCTTAATCATAGAGTACTAACAAGTGAAGCAAAAACAAAGTTTTTTTAAAAACACATTTTTATATTTTTACTACATAAACAAAAAACATATTAGCATAGACAATAAGTAGTTCGACGAAAATATCACAAATAATTATTTACTTAAATTTTGTCCAATCGATCTGAAAATTTGACAGAATGCATTGTTAATCAGTTCAAAGGTATGTTTAAATTTTGAAGTCTCTAGCTCATCGGGAAGTTAGTTTAAAATCGATTGCAAAATTTGACGACAGACAGATAGACAGATAGACAGATAGACAGATAGACAAACAGACAGA